>CM056388.1:31919905-32105123 GCA_029718625.1 Synaphobranchus kaupii | reverse complement strand
TATTTTAGTCCAATAAACCCCAGTGCAATGATGGGGACAAAACACATTTTTATTCATAAATGTCTTAAAACTCATTATTTTTCACTTATGTTACTGCAGGTATTAAGTTAATATAATTTCCTATACATCTGAATAAATAAATGGCATTTAAATTTTTTTGACCATTTTGACCCTTTTTGGACATAAGATAGTCTTATGTTTTTTCTTTTTCCCCAAAAGACATTTTTCATCATAAATGTCTTAAAACTCATTATTTTTCACTTATTCCACCGCAGTTATTAAGTTAAAACAATTTCCTATACATCTGAATCAAAAAATGGCATTTTAATTTTCTTGACCATTTTGGCCCGTTTTTGGACATAAGACTATAGTCTTATGTTTTTTAATTTTCCCCAAAACACATTTTTCATCATAAATGTCTTAAAACTCATTATTTTTCACTTATTTCACTGCAGTTATTAAGTTAAAACAATTTCCTATACATCTGAATCAAAAAATGGCATTTTAATTTTCTATACCATTTGGGCCCTTTTTGGACATAAGACTATAGTCTTATGTTTTTTCATTTTCCCCAAAAGACATTTTTCATCATAAATGTCTTAAAACTCATTACATTATTTTTCACTTATTTCACTGCAGTTATTAAGTTAAAACAATTTCCTATAGATCTGAATAAATAAATGGCATTTAAATTTTTTTGACCATTTTGGCCCTTTTTGGACATAAGACTATAGTCTTATGTTTTTTCATTTTCCCCAAAAGACATTTTTCATCATAAATGTCTTAAAACTCATTATTTTTCACTTATTTTACTGCAGTTATTAAGTTAAAACAATTTCCTATAGATCTGAATAAATAAATGGCATTTAAATTTTTTTGACCATTTTGGCCCTTTTTGGACATAAGACTATAGTTTTATGTTTTTTCATTTTCCCCAAAAGACATTTTTAATCATAAATGTCTTAAAACTCATTATTTTTCACTTATGTTACTGCAGGTATTAAGTTAATATAATTTCCTATACATCTGAATAAATAAATGGCATTTAAATTTTTTTGACCATTTTGACCCTTTTTGGACATAAGATAGTCTTATGTTTTTTCTTTTTCCCCAAAAGACATTTTTCATCATAAATGTCTTAAAACTCATTATTTTTCACTTATTCCACCGCAGTTATTAAGTTAAAACAATTTCCTATACATCTGAATCAAAAAATGGCATTTTAATTTTCTTCACCATTTGGGCCCTTTTTGGACATAGGACTATAGTCTTATGTTTTTTCATTTTCCCCAAAAGACATTTTTCATCATAAATGTCTTAAAACTCATTATTTTTCACTTATTTTACTGCAGGTATTAAGTTAATATAATTTCCTATAGATCTGAATAAATAAATGGCATTTAAATTTTCATGACCATTTTGGCCCCTTTTTGGACATAAGACTATAGTCTTATGTTTATTCATTTTCCCCAAAAGACATTTTTCATCATAAATGTCTTAAAACTCATTATTTTTCACTTATGTTACTGCAGGTATTAAGTTAATATAATTTCCTATACATCTGAATAAATGAATGGCATTTAAATTTTTTTGACCATTTTGACCCTTTTTGGACATAAGACTATAGTCTTATGTTTTTTCTTTTTCCCCAAAAGACATTTTTCATCATAAATGTCTTAAAACTCATTATTTTTCACTTATTCCACCGCAGTTATTAAGTTAAAACAATTTCCTATACATCTGAATCAAAAAATGGCATTTTAATTTTCTTGACCATTTTGGCCCGTTTTTGGACATAAGACTATAGTCTTATGTTTTGTCATTTTCCCCAAAAGACATTTTTCATCATAAATGTCTTAAAACTCATTATTTTTCACTTATTTCACTGCAGTTATTAAGTTAAAACAATGTCCTATACATCTGAATCAAAAAATGGCATTTTAATTTTCTATACCATTTGGGCCCTTTTTGGACATGAGACTATAGTCTTATGTTTTTTTCATTTTCCCCAAAAGACATTTTTCATCATAAATGTCTTAAAACTCATTATTTTTCACTTATTTTACTGCAGGTATTAAGTTAATATAATTTCCTATAGATCTGAATAAATAAATGGCATTTAAATTTTCATGACTATTTTGGCCCCTTTTTGGACATAAGACTATAGTCTTATGTTTTTTCATTTTCCCCAAAACACATTTTTCATCATAAATGTCTTAAAACTCATTATTTTTCACTTATTTCACCGCCGGTATTAAGTACCTATAATTTTCTATACATCGGAATCAAAAAATGGCATTTTAATTTTGTTGACCATTTTGGCCCTTTTTTGATGTCTGACTACTGTCGGCAGCCATACCACCGTACAATCTGCTGCTGCTCAATGGTTCAAGCTAAGCAGGTGTGTGCTGGGTTAGTATTTAGATGAGAGACCCCTGCGGAACACAAAGATGATGGTGGGCCAGTAGGAGGCGGTCTTTATTTTAGTCCAATAAACCCCAGTGCAATGATGGGGACAAAACACATTTTTATTCATAAATGTCTTAAAACTCATTATTTTTCACTTATGTTACTGCAGGTATTAAGTTAATATAATTTCCTATACATCTGAATAAATAAATGGCATTTAAATTTTTTTGACCATTTTGACCCTTTTTGGACATAAGATAGTCTTATGTTTTTTCTTTTTCCCCAAAAGACATTTTTCATCATAAATGTCTTAAAACTCATTATTTTTCACTTATTCCACCGCAGTTATTAAGTTAAAACAATTTCCTATACATCTGAATCAAAAAATGGCATTTTAATTTTCTTGACCATTTTGGCCCGTTTTTGGACATAAGACTATAGTCTTATGTTTTTTAATTTTCCCCAAAACACATTTTTCATCATAAATGTCTTAAAACTCATTATTTTTCACTTATTTCACTGCAGTTATTAAGTTAAAACAATTTCCTATACATCTGAATCAAAAAATGGCATTTTAATTTTCTATACCATTTGGGCCCTTTTTGGACATAAGACTATAGTCTTATGTTTTTTCATTTTCCCCAAAAGACATTTTTCATCATAAATGTCTTAAAACTCATTACATTATTTTTCACTTATTTCACTGCAGTTATTAAGTTAAAACAATTTCCTATAGATCTGAATAAATAAATGGCATTTAAATTTTTTTGACCATTTTGGCCCTTTTTGGACATAAGACTATAGTCTTATGTTTTTTCATTTTCCCCAAAAGACATTTTTCATCATAAATGTCTTAAAACTCATTATTTTTCACTTATTTTACTGCAGTTATTAAGTTAAAACAATTTCCTATAGATCTGAATAAATAAATGGCATTTAAATTTTTTTGACCATTTTGGCCCTTTTTGGACATAAGACTATAGTTTTATGTTTTTTCATTTTCCCCAAAAGACATTTTTAATCATAAATGTCTTAAAACTCATTATTTTTCACTTATGTTACTGCAGGTATTAAGTTAATATAATTTCCTATACATCTGAATAAATAAATGGCATTTAAATTTTTTTGACCATTTTGACCCTTTTTGGACATAAGATAGTCTTATGTTTTTTCTTTTTCCCCAAAAGACATTTTTCATCATAAATGTCTTAAAACTCATTATTTTTCACTTATTCCACCGCAGTTATTAAGTTAAAACAATTTCCTATACATCTGAATCAAAAAATGGCATTTTAATTTTCTTCACCATTTGGGCCCTTTTTGGACATAGGACTATAGTCTTATGTTTTTTCATTTTCCCCAAAAGACATTTTTCATCATAAATGTCTTAAAACTCATTATTTTTCACTTATTTTACTGCAGGTATTAAGTTAATATAATTTCCTATAGATCTGAATAAATAAATGGCATTTAAATTTTCATGACCATTTTGGCCCCTTTTTGGACATAAGACTATAGTCTTATGTTTATTCATTTTCCCCAAAAGACATTTTTCATCATAAATGTCTTAAAACTCATTATTTTTCACTTATGTTACTGCAGGTATTAAGTTAATATAATTTCCTATACATCTGAATAAATGAATGGCATTTAAATTTTTTTGACCATTTTGACCCTTTTTGGACATAAGACTATAGTCTTATGTTTTTTCTTTTTCCCCAAAAGACATTTTTCATCATAAATGTCTTAAAACTCATTATTTTTCACTTATTCCACCGCAGTTATTAAGTTAAAACAATTTCCTATACATCTGAATCAAAAAATGGCATTTTAATTTTCTTGACCATTTTGGCCCGTTTTTGGACATAAGACTATAGTCTTATGTTTTGTCATTTTCCCCAAAAGACATTTTTCATCATAAATGTCTTAAAACTCATTATTTTTCACTTATTTCACTGCAGTTATTAAGTTAAAACAATGTCCTATACATCTGAATCAAAAAATGGCATTTTAATTTTCTATACCATTTGGGCCCTTTTTGGACATGAGACTATAGTCTTATGTTTTTTCATTTTCCCCAAAAGACATTTTTCATCATAAATGTCTTAAAACTCATTATTTTTCACTTATTTTACTGCAGGTATTAAGTTAATATAATTTCCTATAGATCTGAATAAATAAATGGCATTTAAATTTTCATGACTATTTTGGCCCCTTTTTGGACATAAGACTATAGTCTTATGTTTTTTCATTTTCCCCAAAACACATTTTTCATCATAAATGTCTTAAAACTCATTATTTTTCACTTATTTCACCGCCGGTATTAAGTACCTATAATTTTCTATACATCGGAATCAAAAAATGGCATTTTAATTTTGTTGACCATTTTGGCCCTTTTTTGATGTCTGACTACTGTCGGCAGCCATACCACCGTACAATCTGCTGCTGCTCAATGGTTCAAGCTAAGCAGGTGTGTGCTGGGTTAGTATTTAGATGAGAGACCCCTGCGGAACACAAAGATGATGGTGGGCCAGTAGGAGGCGGTCTTTATTTTAGTCCAATAAACCCCAGTGCAATGATGGGGACAAAACACATTTTTATTCATAAATGTCTTAAAACTCATTATTTTTCACTTATGTTACTGCAGGTATTAAGTTAATATAATTTCCTATACATCTGAATAAATAAATGGCATTTAAATTTTTTTGACCATTTTGACCCTTTTTGGACATAAGATAGTCTTATGTTTTTTCTTTTTCCCCAAAAGACATTTTTCATCATAAATGTCTTAAAACTCATTATTTTTCACTTATTCCACCGCAGTTATTAAGTTAAAACAATTTCCTATACATCTGAATCAAAAAATGGCATTTTAATTTTCTTGACCATTTTGGCCCGTTTTTGGACATAAGACTATAGTCTTATGTTTTTTAATTTTTCCCAAAACACATTTTTCATCATAAATGTCTTAAAACTCATTATTTTTCACTTATTTCACTGCAGTTATTAAGTTAAAACAATTTCCTATACATCTGAATCAAAAAATGGCATTTTAATTTTCTATACCATTTGGGCCCTTTTTGGACATAAGACTATAGTCTTATGTTTTTTCATTTTCCCCAAAAGACATTTTTCATCATAAATGTCTTAAAACTCATTATTTTTCACTTATTTTACTGCAGGTATTAAGTTAATATAATTTCCTATAGATCTGAATAAATAAATGGCATTTAAATTTTCATGACCATTTTGGCCCGTTTTTGGACATAAGACTATAGTCTTATGTTTTTTTCATTTTCCCCAAAAGACATTTTTCATCATAAATGTCTTAAAACTCATTACATTATTTTTCACTTATTTCACTGCAGTTATTAAGTTAAAACAATTTCCTATAGATCTGAATAAATAAATGGCATTTAAATTTTTTTGACCATTTTGGCCCTTTTTGGACATAAGACTATAGTCTTATGTTTTTTCATTTTCCCCAAAAGACATTTTTCATCATAAATGTCTTAAAACTCATTATTTTTCACTTATTTCACTGCAGTTATTAAGTTAAAACAATTTCCTATAGATCTGAATAAATAAATGGCATTTAAATTTTTTTGACCATTTTGGCCCTTTTTGGACATAAGACTATAGTTTTATGTTTTTTCATTTTCCCCAAAAGACATTTTTAATCATAAATGTCTTAAAACTCATTATTTTTCACTTATGTTACTGCAGGTATTAAGTTAATATAATTTCCTATACATCTGAATAAATAAATGGCATTTACATTTTTTTGACCATTTTGACCCTTTTTGGACATAAGATAGTCTTATGTTTTTTCTTTTTCCCCAAAAGACATTTTTCATCATAAATGTCTTAAAACTCATTATTTTTCACTTATTTCACCGCCGGTATTAAGTACCTATAATTTTCTATACATCGGAATCAAAAAATGGCATTTTAATTTTGTTGACCATTTTGGCCCTTTTTTGATGTCTGACTACTGTCGGCAGCCATACCACCGTACAATCTGCTGCTGCTCAATGGTTCAAGCTAAGCAGGTGTGTGCTGGGTTAGTATTTAGATGAGAGACCCCTGCGGAACACAAAGATGATGGTGGGCCAGTAGGAGGCGGTCTTTATTTTAGTCCAATAAACCCCAGTGCAATGATGGGGACAAAACACATTTTTAATCATAAATGTCTTAAAACTCATTATTTTTCACTTATGTTACTGCAGGTATTAAGTTAATATAATTTCCTATACATCTGAATAAATAAATGGCATTTAAATTTTTTTGACCATTTTGACCCTTTTTGGACATAAGATAGTCTTATGTTTTTTCTTTTTCCCCAAAAGACATTTTTCATCATAAATGTCTTAAAACTCATTATTTTTCACTTATTCCACCGCAGTTATTAAGTTAAAACAATTTCCTATACATCTGAATCAAAAAATGGCATTTTAATTTTCTTCACCATTTGGGCCCTTTTTGGACATAAGACTATAGTCTTATGTTTTTTCATTTTCCCCAAAAGACATTTTTCATCATAAATGTCTTAAAACTCATTATTTTTCACTTATTTTACTGCAGGTATTAAGTTAATATAATTTCCTATAGATCTGAATAAATAAATGGCATTTAAATTTTCATGACCATTTTGGCCCCTTTTTTGGACATAAGACTATAGTCTTATGTTTATTCATTTTCCCCAAAAGACATTTTTCATCATGAATGTCTTAAAACTCATTATTTTTCACTTATTTTACCACAGTTATTAAGTTAAAAACAATTTCCTATACATCTGAATCAAAAAATGGCATTTTAATTTTCTATACCATTTGGGCCATTTTTGGCCATAAGACTATAGTCTTATGTTTTTTCATTTTCCCCAAAAGACATTTTTCATCATGAATGTCTGAAAACTCATTATTTTTCACTTATTTTACTGCAGGTATTAAGTTAATATAATTTCCTATAGATCTGAATAAATAAATGGCATTTAAATTTTTTTGACCATTTTGGCCCTTTTTGGACATAAGACTATAGTCTTATGTTTTTCAATTTTCCCCAAAAGACATTTTTCATCATGAATGTCTTAAAATCATTATTTTTCACTTATTTCACCGCAGTTATTAAGTACCTATAATTTTCTATACATCGGAATCAAAAAATGGCATTTTAATTTTGTTGACCATGTTGGCCCTTTTTTGATATCAGACTTCTGTCGGCAGCCATACCACCGTACAATCTGCTGCTGCTCAATGGTTCAAGCTAAGCAGGTGTGTGCCGGGTTAGTATTTAGATGAGAGACCCCTGCGGAATACAAAGATGATGGTGGGCCAGTAGGAGGCGGTCTTTATTTTAGTCCAATAAACCCCAGTGCAATGATGGGGACAAAACACATTTTTAATCATAAATGTCTTAAAACTCATTATTTTTCACTTATGTTACTGCAGGTATTAAGTTAATATAATTTCCTATACATCTGAATAAATAAATGGCATTTAAATTTTTTTGACCATTTTGACCCTTTTTGGACATAAGACTATAGTCTTATGTTTTTTCTTTTCCCCCAAAAGACATTTTTCATCATAAATGTCTTAAAACTCATTATTTTTCACTTCTTCCACCGCAGTTATTAAGTTAAAACAATTTCCTATACATCTGAATCAAAAAATGGCATTTTAATTTTCTTGACCATTTTGGCCCGTTTTTGGACATAAGACTATAGTCTTATGTTTTTTAATTTTCCCCAAAAGACATTTTTCATCATAAATGTCTTAAAACTCATTATTTTTCACTTATTTCACTGCACTTATTAAGTTAAAACAATTTCCTATACATCTGAATCAAAAAATGGCATTTTAATTTTCTATACCATTTGGGCCCTTTTTGGACATAAGACTATAGTCTTATGTTTTTTCATTTTCCCGAACAGAACTTTTTCATCATAAATGTCTTAAAACTCATTATTTTTCACTTATTTTACTGCAGGTATTAAGTTAATATAATTTCCTATAGATGTGAATAAATAAATGGCATTTAAATTTTCATGACCATTTTGGCCCCTTTTTGGACATAAGACTATAGTCTTATGTTTTTTCTTTTTCCCCAAAAGACATTTTTCATCATGAATGTCTTAAAACTCATTATTTTTCACTTATTTTTACCACAGTTATTAAGTTAAAACAATTTCCTATACATCTGAATCAAAAAATGGCATTTTAATTTTCTATACCATTTGGGCCATTTTTTGGACATAAGACTATAGTCTTATGTTTTTTCATTTTCCCCAAAAGACATTTTTCATCATAAATGTCTTAAAACTCATTATTTTTCACTTATTTTACTGCAGGTATTAAGTTAATATAATTTCCTATAGATCTGAATAAATAAATGGCATTTAAATTTTTTTTGACCATTTTGGCCCTTTTTGGACATAAGACTATAGTTTTATGTTTTTTCATTTTCCCCAAAACACATTTTTCATCATAAATGTCTTAAGGACTCATTATTATTCACTTATTTTACTGCAGGTATTAAGTTAATATAATGTCCTATACATCTGAATAAATAAATGGCATTTAACTTTTTTGACCATTTTGGCCCTTTTTGGACATAAGACTATAGTCTTATGTTTTTTCATTTTCCCCAAAACACATTTTTCATCATAAATGTCTTAAAACACATTATTTTTCACTAATTTCACCACTGGTATGAAGGAAATATAATTTCCTATACATCGGAATCAAAAAATGGGCATTTTTATTTTTTTTGGATCATTTTGGCCTTTTGGACATAGAATTTTTGTCTGTAGTCATACCGCCATGCCATCTACTGCTGCTGAATGGTTGAAGCTATGCAGGTGTGGGCTTTGTTTGGACAGCGAGACCTCCACAATGCCACCATTCCACTGCACCCAAGGGTGTTGTGCATTTGACAGTGCCTGAGATATTTTATAAACATATTTTCAGCGTTTCAGCATGGCCTCTCCTCAGACATCGGAACTTGCTGAAATATGCTGTGTTTACAAAGTCTGTTGTGAATGTCAAAGAAGAGAAGTTTCTTGAGCATTTTGTATGGCAGAGTCAGCAAAAGTATGCAAAACACTTAACAAAAATGGTGAAATATTAACAGATAATTCTCCACAGATTGAAATGGCAGTGGTAAGATAAAGCTCATAGGGACCCTTACTCTCATGTATGGCAGGGCACATTCAAAGGCCTCAATATTTCAAATGATCCAAATGGCAATTGTGAAATTATGTCCCAGTTAACAGGGGGCAGGAGCACAATGTGTGTCAGATAACCAAAAATGACCAAGGGCCCTATCTTACACCCGGCGTAAAGCGGCGCTAACCCAAACGCAAGTGTCTTTGCTATCTTACACCCGGCGCATGGTTCATTATAACGCCTTACGTTCATGCCGTTTAACTAGCATGTATTCTTGCGCCCATTACAAGTGAACTGGGCGTGTTGGTCTTAAGATGAGGAGTGGTCAGGATTCTTTCTGGCGTATTGCTATCTTGAGCCAGCAGAAAGCGCTTGCGCTAGAACCACCACAAACCTGGTCTAAAGTCATGATGCAGTTGTTTTCATGTTATTTTAACAGCGCATATAAGTGCGTCTACATAGGCGTGTGCACAACGCGCGTACCCTCCTGTCTGTTACACACAGGGGCGCGCACAAGCATGACTAAAATATCTAGATCACAATGTGAAATATTATTATTGTGTAGGCTATATCAAAAATGCATAATAATAAAAGGTTCCATAGGTCCACATACCTTTCCCTCAGCGAAGGGAAACGATGCCACATTACATTGCTCTCAGCCCACTCCATCAACATCCAGGCGATGTGCAATGGTACGGGACAATGGCTATCCATTAAAAAGGAGCTGATACCTATATCAAGCCTAATGCGCAAATTGTCATTTGCACCTAATGCGTGAATTGTCATTCAATGGAAAACTCGCGCACTGCAATAGACGGACATTTTGAGTACTGAAAATGCGCTTTAGATGTCATTACAATACAGCTCTGTTTATCTAGGAATACAGCCTGTAAGTAAATAGAATGGTTTGTGACTGAAAAAAGTTCAAAGCCTTGTCCAGTGAATATTGCCTTTATTGTTTTTCAAATAGCCTAGGCTACAGCGGACTCGCTGTGCATAAGGTTTTTTCGATAGCCTATGGTTAAAAAACGGAGATAAATGTCATCATGTTAACTGAATTGTAACCTTAGCTATTCTCCGTCCTTCATATTTTTGAAATTACAGTGACAAGGTTTCCATACCCTCAGCTTATTAAAACCCAGTTTATTTCACCTGTTATTCCATAACTGAACAAAAGATTTTAAAGAGAACTAAGCGTCTAATTAGAAACGAAATTTGCAGCACGTTACACAATTAATTTACAATTAATTTTAATTCCATTATCTACATGTGCGCTTTACAGGAGCAGGTCTGTTTCCCCTGCTGTAAATCGCACTTTTCACGGTCTTCCTGGGAAAGTGGATCGTTTTAAAGTATTACGCTACCAGTAAAACAGGTTGGTCACATTTCCATAAGCAGGACATTATAAAACAAGGGAAAATATGCTGAACCTATGGGTTGCCAACCTGACAGATTTATTGTATTCAGTGTCATCATTAAGGCAAAATAACGTTATTTATGTTATTAATCAAAATTAGAATGCAGGTAGCCTAATGAACTTCGGATGAAGCTTGAACACGAGTTCATTGCATAATCAAACAAAATTTGTTAAACAAGCAGGCTAATTTGGCGTTTTCTAAGGTGAGAAGGAAAGAATTGGTCGCTTATTCTCAGCTGTTGCAGGTGCTTTTAACGAAATTTAACCGCATATATTTTGTAAACAGCACTGTCAGGAATTACCGGGAACTCATAATGGTTAGCCCGAATAATACTGATCATAGGCTACTATTGATCCATCTAGCCTATTCCTTGATCGCACTAAACACGCACGAGTATGTCTGTTTCGCCATCATAAGTAATCCGCCAAGGTGGAAAAGCAGGCTTTTAAAGGGAATGGGATATGCATTTTGATTGGTTTATTGCATGTCATCAAGACACACCTATAATTAATGAAGAGACTAGGTTCAGCCCAGTTGCACCTTGCGCCGTGCTTAGCGCCCAAAAAACACGCCGTTAAAATAGCTAAAGTGGACTTGGATACGCCCTAAATGGACTTAGCGCCATGCGCTTAGACCAAGCGCCAAGATAGGGCCCCAAGTGTAACTCGCTATAGTCATGCCCCCCCCCCCCCCCCCCCCCGCCCCCCGTAGCATAGTCACACATAGAATATGTATGTTTGTTTTTTTCTTTTAAATATCACCCACTCTTGAGAATTTATTTTGGTTTTTCTTTATTCCTTGATTATGCTAGGAAACTATATTTTGATCGATCAAAGTTTTGGCTATTACAGTTTTTTTGGATTGCAAAACACATTTCTTGAAATTATGCTCCATTTCCCAAAACACAAATGCATAACTGCATATCTTCACAAACTTCCATGTCAAAACCAAACTCGCCACTCAAAACCATGTAATCTTACATCTAAACCAAACTTTGCCTTCAGACCAGTGTTTCCCCTATATGCACCTAGCAGCAGCGTTATGCCGCTTGCTGAAATATGACCGCCGCTGCTGAATTATTTAAAAAAAAAACTTTTTTGTAAACAAAACAAAACAATTCACTGTCTCCCCTTCAAAATGCTGGAGTAAACGGCCTTGTAAACGTTTTAGAGTAACGTAAAAACGTTTTTAAACGTAAAGCGCTTTCATGGAAAAGTTGCTGTCATAAACTCATTTGAAATGCGATTGTGTCCAAACTTTCTAAGCAAAGCTAACTTTCAGCAAGGTCGTATATGGCCGTCAAATGCTCTGTCTTATCTCTTTAGAAACTATATTATTTTGCGCTACGGACGCTTCATATACAGGTCAATTCACACACTTGTGAGTAAAGCATATAAACGAGAAACCTTGCGCTTACCTAAGTGTAGGCCTATATGATAATGTCAGCACAACGATTATAACAACAAACACCGGGTAGATGTCAACAAGCAAGCAAAGTTGATCACGGATACAGGATTATCATTCGCCGAAGGGAAAACAGTCCTGCGACTTCACGTGAGTAAAGCAAACGCAATCATTTGATAGGAATACGCAAGTAAGCACATATCTGTGAAATAAACAACATTTGCAAGATCCATCTTCATACGTTTCGTTTTCGGTAAAAGTATTCCACATGCACCGATTGTTTATCTCTTCTTCCTGGAGGCGGGCCTTACTATGCGCGAGAGTATTCTATAGGTTGTCTCGAGGGCCACCGTGATGTGCGAAAGCTGTCAATCTCAAAGACAACTTTGACAGATTCCCTCAGAGATATTACATATTCTTTGGATTCCCTTAAAGAAACGTCATAAATGTAAGTTATTTTATCATTTAAAATGTCATTACATTTAAGTAAATTAACAATGTTTGACAATACAACAGTGTGGTGATGCAAGTTAATTCTGGAAAAAAGGACAGTTAAGAATGAATAATTGGAAGAATGAATGACAGCTAGCTAGCCGCTAGCCAACACCCAGTGGACGTAAACGGTCACCCAGTGGGTGATATGGGTCACAGTCATTTAGCAGTCTAACTAAGGATATAGGCCTACGTGAAGCAAGTAGTGTAACATAGACACAACTTGCTTCATGTTAATGGACAGAGAAGGCCATAGATGTACAACATTTTGAAGTGCTGGACTGTGTTCGGATCCAAAATGAATGCTTTCTTACTGTCATTTCCTTTCCTTGCTTCAATGTGAATTCCCTTGAATCAAGGGAAGGGAACGACAGGAAGAAAGAATTAAATTTGGGGAAACGGGGGATGTGTCCCCGCCAATGTTTGGAAAGAGTCGAATTGTCCCCCCCAACCATAATTGATCCCTCTCCCATGTAAAGCTGACAGTCAATAAAGGCTGCAACAACGGTAAAAAATGACTTAAATTTATGCGGAAAGATATGTAACGCTCGTAAACATAGTATGAATTATTGACCCACCCCCTCGCTACTTCAAACAGTAGCAATGGTTTATCTCATGGCCACGACAAGTTTGAGTTTATGAAAGCACAAATGGGATATGTAGTCAACAATTAGAGGTGATTGCTCAAGCCGATAATACTATGGACTTCAATTCCCATAACCCAGTGTTTTAGCCAGTGTTTTGTGTAACGTTATGGATATGTTATAATCAGGTTGGTTGTAATGGAGAAGTCAGACCGCAAAAAAAGACGAGAAACTTCACGGAGTATGAAATCGAGATGCTCGTTACTGGGGTAGAGCAGATGGTTTGTTTGGTGTATAGGCAGCCTTTGCTACGTTTCACCTGAAACCCCACAGTGAATAAAATAACCGCCGACCCAGAAGTTTCCCCATTCAGGTAGGCTACGCTACTGTAGGCGCTGTTCCTAACCTAGCTAACTACTCCTTATTTTTCTACAGTCTATGCCTTATATATACGTTAAAAAAAGTACATGTTTTTTCATAACAACAAGCAATGTATTAAAGCCGCAAGTGCGATAACGTTAGGACTTAGCACTGTGGAAATGTCGACGTTGCTGGACAATTGAATAGAGAATGTCTTCAGGGTTCATCAGAAAACAGTTGTAGCTTCTTAAATGTAGGCTATTTGGTTCCGTAAAATGTTTATTGCCCTGCAGTGCAACATGAGAGGCTGATGTATTCGCAAGCGGCGACACTGTAAGACACTGTAATTAGCCTAATTTAGAAGTTCTGAGAAATGTGAATACCATAATTGGGATGTCGATGACTACCACTAAAGGCAGTGGTTCTTAAACTCGGTCCTGGGGCCCCCTGCATATGCTGGTTCTCGTTCCAACCACAATTGCAATCCCAGAATTTGTTGATTGTTGATTTTTCTTAATTAGGTGTTTTTCATGTTTAGAGGGATTATTTCCCTTCTGAAGCCACATTATGTTAGAAATAGCTATGCATGTGCTATATTGCAAACAATTACAAAAAGAGAGGTAAAAATGTTTTAACTGATCAAATTAAACAAATTAAAGACTGAGGTTAATCAATAGGCTCCTAATTGGTGAAATTGTGGACACACTGGCAACTAAAACTAGAGACTTGGTAAATAATGAACAATTCAAAGACAAAGCAAATGATAATGAGCCAAACCTGCATTGTGTTAATAAGTTTAAGGAAAAATTAAGGAACTTAAAACACAAGTGTTCTATTGATTCACCTCAGTCTTTAAATTGATCAGTTTAAAAAAATGTTACCTTGTATTATTGTTTGCAAGATAGCACTGTAAGCACAATGTGAACATGGCATAGTCTTCACGGTATGCATAACTATTTCTGACATAATTTGTCTTAATAATCCCTCTAAACATGAAAAACACCTAATTAAGAAAAATTAACAGCTTGTTAAAATTTTGGGATTGCAATTATGGTTGGAACGGAAACCAGTATACACAGGGGGCCCCCAGGACCGAGTTTGAGAACCACAGTTTAAAATGTTATAAACTTATCTTATCCACTAATGTACTGATTAGCCTACCATGGCTTTAGTAAGCATCTCAAATCTCGCCTAGTGCTTTGAAAAAAAAAAAAAAAAAAACTTCTCCAAAATGTTCATAAATAAAACATTTTATTTTAGAAAATGCCCTGGGTGAGGTTATAGGAATTAAAAAAATAAATTATATATATATATATATATAAGTGCTTCACCTCCGCTGCTACAACTCCATCCTAGGGGAAACACTGCAGACATCACACAAAAGCCATCAAATACACATACACTACAAAATAGCCATTACACACTGGTGAGATCAATTCAAAACACTACCGTAAAAACCTGTTGAATAATAGCGCTTATGATTTTCCCCCAGAACAACCCCTTTACATGATGAACACAATATAGACACAACACGTGTATAAATGAGCAAAATTTTTCATTCCTCAATGTACTGTAGTAAAATAAAATCGAGCATAGCGTCAGTTCAGGCAGGTCACGAGAGTGAAACCTGGCCATAGATAATCAGCTGACAGCTCAGCTGAGTAGTGACGATTCACCCATCAGTCCATTCACATAACAAGGCGGTCTATTTAACCGCCTCGCCCTACCATGGTGGATCCCCTGTCAGCACACCCGCTGCACACAAAAACATCTTCTGCGCTGCACATCCTGCATGTTCTACTACACGCCGGGGAAAAAGAATCGGAATCCTGCTAATTCTACGTAAAAGCTAAGTGATGTCAAGCTCTGTATTCTTAAGTTTTATGGTCTGCTAGACAAAAGAAAAGGGCGATATATTCAAATAACATTCGGTTATTCGAAACGTGCTTCCCTGCATGCATGACTGCACACTGTCAGCGAAAACGAATGGGATTCCTGAATTTGTTGCTTAAGCTAAGTGACTGCAAGTGTCGTTTAAGCTTATGGTCCGCTATGGAAACTGGCGATATTCAAATAACATTTCCCGGACAAGGAAGGGCGATATATTCACGTTGCGTAAGCTGGCTATTTAAAGCGTGCATCCTGTTGTGTAACCCGGACCTTATTGCTTGTATTCGAAACCTTCCAACTGTGATTGCTAGCTAACATTAACAGACTATATTGGCTTCAGAGGTATAAAACGCACGGTAACCTTTATATGATCCTTGGGCTAACCTAAACGGTAAGCATACACCCTGCCCTGGAATATTGGTTGGTCATGTTCGCATACTCGCTGCCTCGTTCTGGAAGTGGGAGACCAAAGAGATCTGATACTTCGTGGACGCGGTCCGACTAGGCTATTCATTGAGCTGGCTTCTGATACGAGAGGTTCGTGGCCGTTCACGGATGCTGATACGTAAGTGGGGAGAAAATAAATAAATGAATAAATAAACAAATGTGACAATGCTTAGTCTACATAGTTCACGTCCTAACGCACTGCTGCTCCAACTATTATCGTAACTAGTTCTGCGTGTGTAATCGGTAATGATGTGAAGACTAGGCCTACCATTGACCGGGTATGTAATTGTACATTCTATATCTTGCACGTTATTGCGTTGGCCGATCTGTATTGTCGGGTAAGTGAGGACTAGGTAAAATGTGTATTTTCTGAATCCAGCGGTTCCAACAGTCAATACCCTTGTTAAAACGTTCGGCACTCTGAATACTGAACACAAGCGATATTGCGTGCTAGAACCCCTCACTTAACCTACATTCAAAATAAGTTTTACGTGATTTAATTTTATTATTATTATTAAAAATTACAATCATCAATTAAATCGCCAAATTCGTTAATAGGTAAGTCGAACAGTAACCTGGTGGATCAACTAACAAGCCAAAACAAAGTCTAAATCAGGTCTTGAGATTAAGTAATTTTATTAAATGAAAACATTCAATTAGAATAATGACTGGGAATCATACATTCACGAAGGATTGTAGGCTGACTACTTATAATTCACAAAAGTGAAGACATTAAACCAGACATTAATTAGGAAATATACCAGAAAAGAGAGAGATAAGCCAAAAATTGTCAAATTATTTACCCTCCAGCGGAACAGGAACAAAAGGAAACGCACGAGGAACCAAAAAGAATGACTTCTTCACACAAACTCCACAATTGACTAACTTATTTTTCTGCGGTACACTCATAAAATACCTCCACAGGAAGACCATCCCTGTCCTGATTGGGTTAAGGTGTGGGGGAGGGGGGGGAGAGGGGTCATTTATGACAGACTGGCTTATCTTTGATGGGGGGTTGAGAATGAGAGAGAGAGACAGAGATAGAGAGAAGGGGGGAAATATTAGATATCCTACATCCCTCTCTTGTAAGAATAGGTGCATGCACCTGCTAAAAACCTATTCTTACATCACCAAATAGGAATCACATTACACATTTGGACATTGAAGATGCAGTTACCTGCTAACAACAAAAACAACTGTCCAAATGGTTCACCAACCATTTTTAAAACATTTAGTCCATGCCCAGTTTAATAGTCCCTTTGTGATCTAGAGTCATATCTCTATTAGACACTCTTTTGTGTCGCTGCTGTTATGACACCCTGGTTCAGTCTCTTCCTTCTCCAGTGTCCGGGTATCTAGACTGGCAAGGGACCAGAAGTTCCCTGGACTTGGGTAACATGCAGTGCTTTTTCCATTAGTGTTGCAATTGCGTGAGTGAAATGCAACCTACTCCACAGTGTCTCTACCAGTTGTGCACGGCGTGCGGGGGCTCTGTCTCCTGTGACAGGAAGCTGGACGATCCACAGGTGGCAAAGTGCAGTCAGGGCCTCTCTTCTGACGGGCGGGGAAGCTCCTCTTTCCCTGTCGGAATCCATTTTGGCTCCTTTAGCCTGGATCCAATTGGGTGGACTGCTGACGGCAGTTGCTTAGGCTAGCTTCCCGCGGCAGGGTGTGGGACCGGTTGCACTTGTTTGCACTTGTGTCTGTGGGTGTCCTTTAGGGAATGGCAGGAGAAGACTGTGGGAGTTGAGGGCTTAGGCATTAACACTCATAGCGAAGACCGGAACAATTAATGATAGCACTGCATGTTATGACCACTGTCAGTCCATGCCGGGGAACCTTACGGACAGGGTTTACCTTCCACGGGATTGCCAGTCTAAATAATCACATGAATAGGGCTGACTTGTCCAGAAGTGTCTATGAACAGTATTTGGCGGGGCACCTACACTCTATAAAAGGGACTTAAACACAACATGGGCATGGTATTAGGTTAAAAGGTGGTGGTAGGGATGGATGGGGGGGGCAGAGAGAGGCCGAGAAAGAGAGGCCGAGAGAGAGAGGCCGAGAGAGAGAGACAGAGAGAGGGAGAGAGAGAGAGAAAGAGCAAAAGACATTAGGCAACATCCCGTCATTCCCTCTCTTGGAACGATAGGTGCATGCAGCTGCTAAGAGCCTATCGTTCCATCATCATAACAACCACACATTTGGACATTATATCATTGTACAATGATAGCTGCATGAAAACAAGTGTCCTAATGGTTCACTAACCATCTTTAAAACAATTAGTCCATGTCCAGTTTACTAGTCCCATTGTGATGATCCGGTGTGGTGCAGACATTTTTTTTTTTTTTTCACTGCTGTCATGGCACCTTGGTTCAGTCAATTCCTTCTCCAGTGTCAGGGTATCTGGACTGGCAAGGGAAGAGGCTCCCTGGACTTCCTTGGATAACATGCAGTGCTTATTCCCCTTAATGTTGTAACTGTGTGAGTGAAAGGCGGCCTAATTTGACAGTGTCTCTACCAATTCTGCACAGCGTGCGGGGGGCTCTGTCTCCTGTGACAGGCAGCTGGACGATCCACAGGCGGAAAAGTGCGGTCAAGACCTCTCTACTGACGGGCGGGGAAGCACCTCTTTCCCTGTCGGAATCCGTTTTGGCTCCTTGAGCTCGGGTCCAGTTGGGGGGACTGCTGACGGCAGTCGCTTAGGTTAGCTTCCCGCGGCAGGGTATGGGTCCGGATGCACTTGTGCCTCTGGGGGTCCTTCGGGGAGTGGCAGGAGAAGACTGTGGGACTTGAGGGTTTAGGCCTTATCACTCACAGCAACATGTGAAGAGGAGAACACTGCATGTTATAAGCACTTAGTCCATTCAGGGGAACCTTACGGACAGGATTTACTATCCACAAGATTGCCAGTCCAAATAATCACCTGAATAGGGCAGACTTGTCCACAAGTGCCCAGGAACAGCATTGGAGGGGGCACCTACACTTTAGAAAAGGGACTTAAAAACATGGGCATTGTCTTATGTTAAAAGGTGGTGGTAGGGATGTGGGGGGGGTGGTGAGGGGGGGGGGGGGGCAGGGGCAGGCAGAGTGCCAGTTTTACCTCCTAGAACCCCAGTGTGGTTACTGGCAGTCCTTTGGCTGCGGAGGGCCACAGCGTTCAGCAAACCGGGATGACAGGAGGCATCCTGTCATCTTGCTTCTTCCGCACGTGGATGCCCCTTAACCACGCCCGTCTCATCTCTGTCCAGGGGTCTATGCCAGTTTTGGCTTTGGTTCCCTCTCTGGGCAGCTGGGCTGATCGTTGCTCGTAGGCATGCAGTCCATCACTGCTCTCCGAACACTTCTGATGTTGGAAAAGGGCTCTTGCACTCTCCCTGGATGACGTGTGTGTGCGAAGTTTGCAGGTGTGGCTCGGGGGTGGAGAGACGAGGGTGGGGGAAACTGTTGTGCTAAATTGGCTGCTTTCATCTTGCTTTGGATTGCAAGACAACACTCTGGCGGAGACTTTGAGGGCCAGAGGAGTCGTAAAACGGCCGGGGGTTGGCTTCCTGCTCCGTTTCTCTCGGGGTCTCTTTACAGCTCTGATAGGGGAGCGAGACTTTCGCAGAAGTCTCCCTATCTCCTCCATCACAGGAACTGTGGAAGTGGGAGAGTCCACAGAGCACACCCCTTCTGTCTGTGCAGCAGACAGAGGTTCCCCGGATTCAGCAGGAGGGGAAGCAGCAGGAGGGGAAGAAAAGTCCACAAGGGGTGGGGTGGGGTCCTCGGCCTGGGTGGACTTTTCTGTGGGGGCTGACTCCACCTGTTGGGGTGCGTAGACCTCTCCACCTGGCAGGGCTGATGGGCCTGTAGAAGCCGGTTCCGCGTCCTGCGGTTCAACGGTCTCCTCACCAGGCTGGGCTGCTGCGTCTGCAGTAGCAGGTTCTGCCCCCAGGGGTTCGACGGTCTCCTCACCAGGCTGGGCTGCTGTGTCTGCAGTAGTAGGTTCTGCCTCCAGGGGTTTGACGGTCTCCTCACCAGGCTGGGCTGCTGTGTTTGCAGTAGCAGGTTCTGCCTCCAGGGGTTTGACAGTCTCCTCACCAGGCTGGGCTGCTGTGTCTGCAGTAGCAGGTTCTGCCTCCAGGGGTTTGACGGTCTCCTCACCAGGCTGGGCTGCTGTGTCTGCAGTAGCAGGTTCTGCCTCCAGGGGTTTGACGGTCTCCTCACCAGGCTGGGCTGCTGTGTCTGCAGTAGCAGGTTCTGCCTCCAGGGGTTTGACGGTCTCCTCACCAGGCTGGGCTGCTGTGTCTGCAGTAGCAGGTTCTGCCTCCAGGGGTTTGACGGTCTCCTCACCAGGCTGGGCTGCTGTGTCTGCAGTAGCAGGTTCTGCCTCCAGGGGTTCGACGGTCTCCTCACCTGGCTCAGCTGAGAGGACTGCAGCAGCGGATTCCACGTCCTGTGGGGTCACATCCTCTGTGGTGGCTGGTGTGATACAAGACACAGAGCTGTTTCCCCCAAATTCCTCCAGGGAAGGGGGGCTCACCAGGGGGGCTACATTGTCTGTGGAGGTGACAAAATCCACAGAATTGTCCAAGCCTGAAGGGGGTGGGGATGAGTCAATGGAGAGTGCTGTATTGTCCTCGGTGGGGGGTGGTGCCTGGGTTATGGCTGGAATGGCGCCATGCACTGCTCCTTCCAGCGCATGCTGGACTGCCACAGAAGAAACTGCTTTGGCAGTAACTCCTGACTTAGAGTGGTGCTTTTCCCAAGCCAGTTTCCACATCTGGTTTACCTCCTCCCATGCCTGCTTTGACCGCCAGAGGTAGAGAAAATGTTGTCTTTTCTCTAGGTACGACCTTATCCCTTGGACAATCTTGCGCTTGGTTTCATCACTATCTGGAGAAATCAGATAGTCCAAATACTCAGTCCGCAGGTTGTAAAGGGCCTCCTCCTTCAGCTGGTCCATTGCCTTGAGCTGTTCTGCAAATTTTGGGCACTGGGCTATCAAATATTGCCGTTCTGATAACATGAGATACCACTGCTGATCCAGCCTTGACTGGCCAGGGAATGCTGGTAGGTTAGCAGTGGAGGGTAAATGAGGCATCTCTCTCTTTGTCTGGTATGCCATAATAATATTGTTTTTTTTTTAATTTTTTTAATTAAATAAAATCAATAAATCTAAGACCAGTCGATTAGAAAAAGATTTGAACTTGTCTCAGAGTTTACCGCAGTTTACTCAATAGCAAAATTTAGTATGCTATAGGACAACCTATCTCGGTGGAACCTCCAATTATGTCGGGTAAGTGAGGACTAGGTAAAATGTGTATTTTCTGAATCCAGCGGTTCCAACAGTCAATACCCTTGTTAAAACGTTCGGCACTCTGAATACTGAACACAAGCGATATTGCGTGCTAGAACCCCTCACTTAACCTACATTCAAAATAAGTTTTACGTGATTTAATTTTATTATTATTATTAAAAATTACAATCATCAATTAAATCGCCAAATTCGTTAATAGGTAAGTCGAACAGTAACCTGGTGGATCAACTAACAAGCCAAAACAAAGTCTAAATCAGGTCTTGAGATTAAGTAATTTTATTAAATGAAAACATTCAATTAGAATAATGACTGGGAATCATACATTCACGAAGGATTGTAGGCTGACTACTTATAATTCACAAAAGTGAAGACATTAAACCAGACATTAATTAGGAAATATACCAGAAAAGAGAGAGATAAGCCAAAAATTGTCAAATTATTTACCCTCCAGCGGAACAGGAACAAAAGGAAACGCACGAGGAACCAAAAAGAATGACTTCTTCACACAAACTCCACAATTGACTAACTTCTTTTTCTGCGGTACACTCATAAAATACCTCCACAGGAAGACCATCCCTGTCCTGATTGGGTTAAGGTGTGGGGGAGGGGGGGGGAGAGGGGTCATTTATGACAGACTGGCTTATCTTTGATGGGGGGTTGAGAATGAGAGAGACAGAGATAGAGAGAAGGGGGGAAATATTAGATATCCTACAGTATCCTGCATGGTATTTTCATTTATCGGGACATAATTGCGCTCGTAGGCCTACTGCATCCGCGTAGCCTACTCGGATAGCTAGCTAATAGTTTTCAGGTTGAATTTAAGTGTTGTAGCCTATTCATCATTATTACGGCTAAATTGTATCATTGCCAGGGATTTGTAGGCTATATTAGCCTAGCATACTACTGATTGCAGACAACCCTAATTCACATTGCAACATTACGCGTGTAGCTTTTTGTGGATACTACTAGGGGAGAACCGGGACGAAAGAAACACGGGACGAAAGAATAACATTGATTTTCGCGAAAACTACAGAAACCCGAATACCGTAGATCAGTCAGTATGTGACACATGTGTAATCATTTCACTCTGCAAAGAACAAGTGATGCGTGTCCCGTTTTGGCGGAGTGCTAGACCAAAGTTATTTTTGACCGCTGAAAGTAAAATATCGAAACCGGAAGTGTTTTTAGGTTGCATAAGTGTGTTTATGTTTTGAATTTTCCAAACATGCATAATTTTCTTAACACAACTGTTGACTAAAGGACAGCATAGGTTTCGAATGGCATGCTTGCGAGACTTAGCTGCTAGCCAAGTTGAAAGCAAGCGAGACACGAGCGGGACGAAAGACACACTGTTAAAAGGCTGTGGTGAAAATCAATGCACAACCATGGAATGCGTATTGACCCCATCAGAACCGAGTATTCAACAATGCTGTGGTATAATAAGCATCAATAAATGATGTCTAGTAGCTATTGATAAAGGTGAGTTGCTAATAAATCATCAATTTCAGACCATTTAACGTTGCGATGCAAAATTCTATTAATTATGCAACATTATGCTCTTGACGCATGGTTGATTTTCATGGATTTTAAACTTATAGCAAAGTGGGTAGGCGGAGCAAGAGGTCCCATTTTGGGGCTGGAATATCCACACTTGGATTAAAGCCTTCTACGCCTGTCAACGTCCCAGAGCTGGGAAAAGCTCTGAAGAAGCATTAAACTCGTTGTTGTCCATTATTATTAATTGGTCTAATTCAGGGCTTTCAGCCGGATTTCTTCCTTCCCAAAATAAAGTCTAGGTTTCCCTAATTTTCAATCAGCTGTAAACGAACCCGAAATAGTGAACAAACTGCTTGCCAGAGAGGGTTATATGATTGGCCCGTTCGATAGCTCGCCATTTCCAATATTCCGCATCAATCTTATAGGAGCAGCCACACGTAAATATTCAGAAAAAAGCGCCTAATCGACTTATCCGCCCCTCATAATAACTACGCCCAAGCTATTAACAGTATCATCCCCCCGCAACCATTTTCCCTGTTTTACACAACCACTCGACCACGCGATTCAATTTATCAAACAAGGAGCTTGGCTCGGTAAAGCCGACATAACGGATGCATTTAAAAAATCATGCCTCTCCATCCATCCCAATGGCATTTGTCGGCGTCATGTGGGTAATAAAAAATGTAGGCCTACTTTTTCGGTCAGGCTTACTTTTGGTTGTCGTAGGCTAGCAGTCCCCGTATCGGAAGACTTGCTGGATTCTCCTTAACTGCAATTGCCCCGTCTTACACCTGCTAGACGACTTCCTAGTGATAGATTTTCCATACTCCCAGGCGGATCTTTTTAAAAAAAATAAAATAAAATAAAATAAAATTTAAAAAAATAAATAAATAAAAATAAATAAATGAATAAAAAAATAAAAAAGAGCCGCTCTCCCTATTGGGTCATTTCAACTTGCTATGCGAATTATCCCTCAGGGACATTCTAAGACCAATCATGGGTCAAAATATCGCTAACTTTGGCAGATCTTCAAAAACCGGAAATGCTACTGAATGAAGAGCCGGCTCTAGTGGTGAGCCGAGCAAATGATCTGACTCACTGAAAAGAGCCGGAATGCCCATCTCTAATCTCTCGTTTTTCATAACGACTACGTCGAAACATCAGCTACTTTAAAATTCTTTACCGACGCAGCGCTTTCTATTGCTTTTGGTGTTTTTTATAATACTGTGGTTGCAGAAACATGGCCTAAAGAGCTGCAAACTCTGCCTCGCAATATTCAATTTATAGCTTTGCTCGAACTATACCCAATCATCGTTGCTTGCATCCTATGGGAAACAGCTGGCCAAGGAAACAAATTCCGATTTAAATTCCAGGAATTCCAAAACCGTGCGCCAATGCAGCCCCTGCTGCAAACCTGTCTGCCTAGCATTCGATCTAATTCCTTTAAATGATTAACTTAGCTTCGGAAATTGCCTTTAGGTGGTTGGTACATATACATATACTACAAATACAACTTCAGTAGTTAGAATGGCCCTAGGCATACGGGCGCCATGAAGCCAATGTTATGCACAGCATCCTCCTCGACCTCTAGGGAGAAGACCAACAGGCGTTGGTATTACTTGGCATGGACCTGAAGGGATGAAGAGCTTCTCCCCCATAGGCATGTCAGGCTTCATCCGTAGCCAAAAGGTCACACATAGTTCTTCATCACTACACATAGAACTCCCCTTATTAGTTTTGCTCCCATGGAAGTCCAACAGGCGTTGGTACACACAGCCACTTATCCACGTAATGTTAGAGGACCGAGAGCTGGAAGGTCACACATAGTTCTTTATCACTACACATAGAACTCCCCTGATTGGTTTTGCTCCCATGGAAGTCCAACATGCGTTGGTACACATAGCCACTGATCCATGTAAATGTTAAAGGGGCCTTGAGTCGAAGGACAGGACGGCTACATTGGCGGCTGAAAGGTCACACATTGTTCTTCACACTACACATAGAATTTCCCTGGTTAATTTAACGTTCTGGCTCCCAGGGGAAGTCCAACATGCGTTGGTACACATAGCCACTGATCCATGTAACGTTAAAGGGCCTTGTGCTGAAGGACAGTATGGCTTCATCGGTAGCCAGAAGGTCACACATTGTTCTTCATCAGTACACATGGATTTCCTGTGCTTGGTCTGCACTCCGTCTGGCGCACGGGGGAGTCCAACAGGCGTTGGTGCACATGACATTGATCGTGTGGTATTGGGGGGGCCTTGAGCTGATGGACAGATTGGCTTCCTCCGAGGCGAGGGGTCGTTGCACGGTCATCACGTGTGCACAATGATGGCAGCACTTGGCTGGCAGCTCCATCCTCTTCAGTTCCCCATTGCGCACATACACCTAGCCTATATCGCTCCTGCATGAATCACTAACATTTTTCGAGTGCCTACTGATTTATTTTCCTCTCTCCTTCCCGCTTCGGCAACCGCCGGAGCGGTAGCTATAGATCAACAAACATCGTTCTCCAGAAGCAGACGGTCAGCTCCAGCTCCATGCATGTACCCAACTATGATGCACCTGCCGGGCTTCAATCAGTCTTCCTCACCGGCTCCTTATACATTGACATTTTCATATGTTCGGTCTGCAAATTTCTATTCCGTAATCAGCATTTTAGTAACCGGTGCCAGTCAGTGGCGGATGGACTTCCCCCTCAGAGTCAGGTTCTGCCCAAGGTTTCTTCCTGCTAACAGGAAGACATCAACAACATCGCCCTAGGCATGCTACTGAGAGAAGCTCGTCATTTGTGCTACAGCTCTGAACAAACGCTGACGTGTCTCAAGTCTCCGCTGCTAGCTGAGTTGCTACTGGAGTAGCAAGCTACCCGAGTTGAACCACCGAAACCGGGCCCTCCACGGGCCCGTGTCGGTAAGTGCCGTTCTATGACCTGCATTTCCACCACAGTTGTTGGATCTATGAACCTCTGCTATCAATTCTCAACGGGCTCTTTCTGAGCCCTGGCCTGTAAGTGTCTGTCTCTGCTGTTTACGGGTCTAGGCTCCCCCCTTCCCTCCCTGGCTACAGCTGAAGCTAGCCCCCTGTACCTGATCAACACTGCCGCCGAGTCTCTTTTCTCTTACAGCCTCCTGTTTTTCACCACATACAATGCCTTCACTCACCTCTCAGCCTGAGTGCACAAACTGCATCTGCCTGAGCCAGAGGATCGCGGAGCTGGAGGGGAGAATATCCGTCCTCTACCAGATACAGGCAGATGAGCAGCTTATCGACTCCCTGGTGGTCGCTACTACTACGGCCGGAGAGGAGAACTCCACCGCCCTCTGTCCTGCCGCCGCCACACCATGCCAGGCTGAAGACCCCTGGCTCCAGCTGGGAGCTAAACCCAAGGCTCCCGTCAGCTCCACGCCACACCAGACAGAGCCCTGGACTGCAGCTCGTGGGAGGAAACGCCGTGGCAGGCAACGATCCCGTTCTCCATCGTGGGTCCTTCAGACGGACAACAGGTTCATCACCTTAGACAAACTAGGTGACACCTCCGTGGTCGATTGTGTCCATCCTCCGTCGTCCCCTGTGTCACTAGCTTCCCCACGGCCCCTGCTGTCACTACCGACATCTAGACAGTCATTGCAGCAGCCTCTCCGCTCGTTTATCACTCGCCCCAAGCCACTGTTTACTCCTGCACCCCGAGTCCCCTCTCAACCCTCTATTCCCACGGCTGCTCGCTTGTTCGACGCCGCCCCCATCGACGCTCAGCCATCCTCAACCCCATTACCAGAAATGTCTCAGTCAACCCACAGGCTGACCACGCTTATTATAGGGGACTCAATCATAAGAAATGTCCAAAGAAAATCCGCCAAATGTTTCTGTTACCCAGGCGCTAAAGTGGCTGATATCATGAAAAAATGCAGCAGCCTCCTTGCCGACTATCCCAGTGCACGTAACATTATAATCCATGTTGGTTGCAACGATGTCTCTAAGCAGCAGTCCGAAATTCTAATTCAAGATTTTAAAAAACTTTTTAGGTCTCTTAAAGACTGTGGCAGAAGAATTTTTATTTCCGGGCCCATCCCTCCTTTAAATCGAGGCTCCGATCGCTTTAGCAGGACTCTTGCTCTCCACACCTGGCTTCAGGCTAACTGTGCAACGCACAACGCGTTTTTTATCGACAATTTCAATCTTTTTAGGAATCGTCCTTCCTTTTATAGAAACGATGGCTTCCGCCCCAGTGCCCTGGGGCGAGGTATTTTAACCAACAATTTGTTTTATACAGTTTTTAACGCTCCCGGGTCTTGACTTACAGTCACCGCATGAATTCATAAGCCTACTAGAATCTTTTGATTTTTCTCAGCATGTGTCTGGACCCACCCACAATCGAGGCCACACCTTGGACCTGATTATCTCCAAGGGACTTAATATTGCTGTAACATCAATTAAGGATATCACAGTATCAGATCATTTTTTTATCAATTTTGATGTCTCCTTTACTCCTGAAAAATTGATAAGGAAGCAAACTATAGAAAAGCGTTATATTGATAATGACACTGCTGAAGCCTTTACTAACTCTATGTCCGCTCTGGTACCGTCTACTTCTCTATCACCGGATGTTCTGGTTGACAACTTCAATCTGCAAGTAAAAAGTATTATTGACATTGTTGCACCCTTGAAAACAAAAATAATTTCTGGAAAACAAAAAGCACCCTGGACAAATGATATCTCTGTTAAACAACTAAAAAGACAGAGTAGACAGGCACAACGTAGATGGAGGAAAACCAAGCTTCAAATCCAGCATGATATTTACAAAGATTGCCTCTATAAATATAATAAGGCAATAAAAGGTGCCAGACAATTATTTTTCTCTAAAATAATAAACAATAATTTGAATAATGCACAAATACTGTTTTCCACTGTTGATCGGCTTATTAACCCTTCCTCTTCGATCCACCCTGAGCTTCTCTCTACCACAAAATGCAAAGAATTTGCCACATTTTTCAATAGTAAAATCATGACCATCAGAAAAAATATAAGTTCTTTGAGTTTTAGCAAAGTAGAGGTATTACCTACTCCCATTAAAAGGACTTGTGGTTTGTCACATTTTACTTCTGTGGATTCCACAGCATTGGAGGATGCTGTGCTGAAGCTCAAATCCTCCACTTGCTGTCTGGACCCACTTCCTACAACCTTTTTTAAAACTGTATTTAACTGTTTAACTAAGGAAGTGTTACAAATTGTTAACTGCTCCCTTCAGTCTGGTATTTTCCCAAGTGCTCTTAAAACCGCTGTCATAAAACCTTTACTAAAGAAGAAAAATCTAGATCCTTTAAGCATGAGTAATTACAGACCAATTTCAAATCTCCCGTTTCTCAGTAAGATTCTTGAAAAAATTGTGTTTAACCAATTGAATGGCTACCTTATATCAAATGACCTGTTTGACGTTTTTCAGTCCGGTTTTAGATCTCACCACAGTACAGAAACTGCCCTTGTTAAGGTTGTAAACGATCTCCGCATGAACACTGACTCCGGTAAACTTTCAATCCTCATACTCTTAGATCTCAGTGCCGCGTTCGACACTGTGGATCATGAAATCCTCCTAGACAGACTTCACAACTGGGTAGGATTGTCTGGCCCTGTTCTTAGCTGGTTCAGGACCTACCTACTAGACAGAGATTTCTATGTGTCCATTGAAAACTTTACGTCTGATAAAGTCACTGTGACCTGTGGGATTCCACAGGGCTCAATCCTTGGTCCCTTACTGTTTAATTTATATATGCTTCCGCTTGGACATATAATAAGGAAACATAGCATACAGTACCATAACTATGCGGATGACACGCAACTATACTTCTCCCTCTCTCCTAATGATTTAAGCCCTGTGGAAACTCTGAATAAATGCCTTAATGATATTAACATGTGGATGAACCAAAATTTCTTGCAATTAAACAGTGACAAAACGGAAATTATTGTTCTAGGTGCAAAAGCAAAGAGACAGGAAATTTCTGCCCACCTCAGTTCTTTTTCCATGACGACTAAAGAACATGCCAGGAATCTTGGTGTCATCATAGATGCTGATCTTAACTTTCACCGTCATATAAATAATGTAACAAGATCAGCTTTCTATCACTTAAAAAATATCTCAAAAATTAGAGGCTTTCTGTCTAATTCAGATGCTGAGAAACTAGTGGTGTAACGGAACGTAGTTGATCCGTGATCCGTACGGATCGCCCCCCACGGTTCGGCACGCATGTGAACCGCGGATTAATTGCAAAATTTAACCATCATAGTGAATTACAGTTTTACTGCCGCTGGTACTTTTAAAAGTATTATACCATGGCTTGGATAAATACTCGATTCTGATTGGCTGGAGGGTGGGCATTTATTTCGTTAAACCGCCCGGCAATGAAGTAGCGCTGGCAACATTTTAATCACCGTTCTAAATTAATACGCCGTCTACGTTATCTGCTGCCAGCGCCATTAGAGTCGACCCTTATATGAATGGTATCCATAGCAACACCAACAGCTGATTAATAAAGCCGGCAAATAACGCTAAATCCACTGATTTGAAAAGTTTGTCTTCGCCAAATATCTTAGTTACAACAACTTTAATCTAGCAAAGACGTTTTGTGGTTAGAGGTGCAGTATTTATTCAGTTTGGAAATATGAACGTAACATAGTAGGGCTTTACCTAATGTAAGGTAACGCTGACGTGAGCAACGCTGGTTGCGAATGCGAACAAGTTACTTCACAAAGCACATTAATCTGTATATTAAAAAAAAACATTTTATCCAGCGAAATGTCTTCGATATGACACGTTACATCTAACAGTAACAAACTGTATCTACAGTAGGCTATTTTTTTCAGATGTTCCCATCTCATGATGCAGATCGTGAAATGCAATTTCCTTAGCCTGGGCTGTTTAAAATAGGCTGCGTGACCAAAGCATTTTTAAAACGCAAGACGGAGAGAGATGGGTAAATTGAGTTGCGGTTTCATGCAATTTTCTTAAATAATCTAACTAATGACAAAAATAACCAAAATTGGTGCCAATTTTATGGTATAAAGTTGAGAAGGAACTATTTGCTTCCATATAGAATCAATTGTTTTCAGAACTACCAACGAGAGGTTTTTGCATAACTACGGACAAAATAGAACTAGTAACGAGAAATAGAATTGAATGTTGTTTTCATTTAAGACCATGGGCAAAAGTTCCTTGCTTTAAGTGTTTTACAGAATAAATGGAAAGCAAAGATATACTTGTCTCCCTTTTTTTTTTTTTGCTGATCCGAAAAATGATCCGATCCGTGACTCAAAACCGTGATACGATCCGAACCGTGAGTTTTGTGATCCGTTGCACCCCTATGAGAAACTGATACATGCCTTCGTCTCAAGCAGACTTGACTATTGTAATGGTCTCTTTTCTGGACTCCACAAGGAAACTGTTAGGCGTCTGCAGCTTATACAGAATGCTGCTGCACGGATTTTGAGTAGGACCAAGAAAAATGATCATGTCACACCTGTTCTTAAATCCTTACACTGGCTTCCTATCAATGTCAGAATTGATTTTAAAATCCTTTTATTTGTTTATAAGGCTCTAAATGGCCCTGCTCCCCACTATATTAAGGAGTTGCTTGTGCCATACCAACCAACAAGAAACTTAAGATCATCAGCCAGTGGACTTCTTGTTGTCCCCCGAGTGCACTCTAAAGCAGGAGAAGCTGCACTTTTAATCATTATGCCCCAAACAAATGGAATGTACTGCCAAGTGATATCAGAAATGCCCCAACACCTAGCTCTTTTAAAAGACTTAAATCATTTCTTTTTACTGTTGCTTTTAATTAGGTTTTTAATTTTCTTTTAATTAAGTCAATGTTGTGTTTGTTCGGCAATTGTCTGGTCCTTTTTTACGCTGCTTGTATTTTATTCCTTTTTTATTTTATTTTTTAATTTTTTATTATTATACATATTTTGCCTTGTGAAGCACATTGTGTTACTTTATGTATGAAATGTGCTCTATAAATAAACCTGACTTGACTTGACTTGACTCTACGGGGGTTCAGGCCCGGTTCCTTGTAAATTGTTGTGATAATGACACTTAAAAGTGCCATATATATATATATATATATATATAACTGACTGAATGGAATCTGTCAAAACCATTCTCAGTGCTGCGGTTCTGTTCTAGCGTAACCCTATTGGAGGTTACGCAGCTGCCCTCGCCGCCATACCCATGCTTGCTCGCGTGGATGGGCGGGAGGGCTTGGTGAACAGAACCATACCGCCAAACCTAAAATGTATTGTTTCATAATGTCAATAAAGTTATTTGAACAACAGTGGCCTGACTGAACTGAAATTGAGTGAAAAAGTAAATGTACTGTAAAAATATTCAACTGATACATAAAGAACGTAGAATACAGTGAAATCATTTCCATGTATTTACCAATGGGAAAAAAAAAAACTGTTTTTACATGAATAAAGAAATCACATTTATTCTGCCTCAACATCCCGTCTCTGGTTTGGGTCAGGCCAGACATTCTCATCAACATCACAGGCAATATTAGCCCTAGCCAGGCAGCAGGGGAAAAAAACTTGCATGCCTTATCCACCCCTGGCAAGCCTCAACCGTAATATCTAAACAAGCCTCCTCCATGGCCTGGAGGAGGTTAACACGGATGTAGGGGTCTCGGTCATAGACCTTCCACCGCCATGACGAAAAAAACTTCTCTATAGGGTTTAGAAAGGGAGAATATGCAGGTAGAAAGATGTTGCTGAATCTTGGGTTATTCGTGAACCAGTCACGAACTAGAGCAGCCCTGTGGAAACTGACATTGTCCGAAATGACAACGTAGTATGGCTGCTCTGGTTGTGCTGGCTGCCTCTGGTCTAGTCGGTATACATGATCTTGCAGACTATCGAGGAAAGCCAGCAGACGCATAGTGTTGTATGGACCAAGGGTGGCATGGCGGTGGAGGACCCCTCGGTGGCTGATGGTGGCACACACGGTCACATTCCGTCCTCGCTAGCCAGGGACATTCACAATGGCCCGGTGGCCAATTGTGTTCCTCCCCCTTCTCCTCCTTTTGGTAAGGTTAAATCCTGCTTCATCAGCAAATATGAGTTCATGAGGAGTGTCTCTGGCATCAATATCAAAGATTTTCTACAAAACAGATGAAACACAGTACAGTAATGACTACTCTGAAACACATTGCTATAGTACACAAAAGTAGGCCATCATATAGCCTGTACTACAGTATATACTGCTGTAATACATAACTGTACTCAAATACTTGATACAGTATGAAAAACCATACCTGCACATATTCAAAGCGCTGGTCTTTGACTCTATCGGAGTTCCTTTAGAAAGGAACATGATAGAGCTGTTTCATCCTCAACGTGTTCCGTTGAAGAATGCGGTCAATTGTTGAGATGCTGACTGTATCAATGCCTTGGAATATTCCCTGATCCTCAATAATTCTCCTTTGTATCTCACGCAAGTGAATTATATTGTTGGCTATGACCATATTGATGATTGCCGTCTGTTGTTCTTCTGAAAATAGCCGCACTCCAAAGTTACAGTAGAGAACAGTATGTAAATTACCTACCTATTTTCCTCTCTGAAGGTCCGGATTATAGAGGCTACTGTGAAGCGGCTAAATTTGGCTGCACTCTTTGCTCAGCTTCCCTCATTGAGATCCCATGGAGAAGGACATGGTCAACTAGAGTTGCACGAATCTTGCTCTTGCTCTTGGGCTGGCAGCAGCAGATCCGTTGTTAAAAGGTCCAAGACTGGTTTGACAGCAGACGCAGTGACCGTTTTCTCTGATGACAGAGCATCTGTGAAGTCTTGGACCGGTTTGAGTGCTGCATTGACGGATTCAAGAACCGCTAAGTCCTGCCAAGTTGGTATCAAATGTTGGCTGCGTCGTTCATCCACTAATACTCTACGAATGGCAGGAGCTTGCTCCAAAACTCGCTCTACCATCTTTGGCATCTTTGGCTTCGTAATCTGGTAGGGCAATCCTGTGAATAGAAAAAAAGACAAGAGTAGGCTAAGGATATTGTCGTAAAAATATACATAAAAATAAATTAGTCTAAAGGCTAAATATAAGCCTGATTAAAAACCGCTACTTTTTTTTAATAATGGAGGAAACAGTTCGAAAATCATAACTAGCTTATGGACATTATTTTGCAGGATGGATGGGAATTTCGTTTCATATCATCTTTTAAATTATTACAGTTTTTCCTCAATTGTTTAGACAATAAAATTGGTATTATGACCCTATAAATAAAGCATTAAGTTTATGTGCCAACAAATAGACAATCTTTTAAAAATTACAAGCACTATTTTGCTTGTTTTAACACAAATTTCAGTCTCTTTAACACTTTTTGAATACATTTCACACAATTCTCCTGTTTTAGGCACACTTTTCAAAAAGTATATCTCTTGTTTTCACATGAAAAACACTGCCATTAAAAACTATAAACTCTAAAAACACTAGTTGATTTAATTATTCAATCAGCAATCTGAGCTTTTGCACAAATAAAAGGGGAAAATGTGAGCTCTCCTGTATGTCGACAACAATGGCTGACGAACATTTAGAAATGAGAATAGGTAGATCTGCTCTATTGTTATTTACTGTAACATATCAATACTCAGTGATTCCTGTACTGCAGAGTACCTAATGTAGACTACTACAAGGGGATCACAGTATGGACAGCATAGTGTGCACAAGCTAAGCTGGTAGTATCCCTTGTGTGCATACCGAAGCCACCCCTACATGGACTAAATATGAGAGAGCCTGTCCCCTCTGCAGCTAAGAGTAGCTTATCTTACCAGCCTTAAAGAGGACCTGGAACACAGGGAAAATAGGCCTTTCACAGTACTGCAGAAATGAGTTCCACACACACACACACACACTCACTCAGGCACACACACATGCACATACACACAGAAACACACACATATACACACACACGTGCACCCACACACAAGATAGACCAGAGCAGCTTGCACGTGTTGTCATATGTCAGTTTCCACCGTGATGCTCTGTTTTGAAAGGGCTGTGTCATTCCAAAAGACACTTCTCCTGCTGCTTGGCCAGAGAAAATATAATGTGTGATGTACATGAGAATATGTGTCCTGATCAAGAGCAGAGAGCAGAATAATTTATTTTTGGTTTTACATCTACATTTTTTGTCCCAGTACAGTAGTTTTTTAAAAGAAATTTCCATTTTCTCCAGTTTTTTCTTATTTTACTTAGTCTACTCCCAACATTTTTGTAATTTGGGAATATAAAAAATAACAAAAACCATCTCACTGTTTTTTTTATTTTTATTTTTTTGTATATTTGAGTTGGCCAGTACACTCAAACAATACTGATGCCTTAGTAATATAATGGTAATAGTGTCTTTCATTTTTTTTACACCAGTGTGTAATTGGCATTTATAATTTGTATTCATTTGTTGACTAGTGTTTATTATTTGAAGGAAAAATGTCATTTTGGGATGAGAGTGTATGGTTTTGAAAATAGTGCTTGATTTTGACAAGAGATATATGAAATTTTGCAGACCGTGTGAGTTTTGCATTTATAATTTTTAATTTCAGAAAATGTGTCTCAACAATTGAGAAAAACTGTAATAGAGGAAGTGAATGTTATAGACACAGAAGATGAGAGCTATAGCTGCAGGCCACATATATGTGTGTGTACTGTATATACAGTACATAAGGCCACAAACTACATGTAGTTAATGCTACAGATACATGAACTGAGGGTTACGGATACAGTAAGTTAGAGTTTCAGCCACAGGTACAGGTAGTGAGTTTACCGAAAGCGAGGGCTATATACTGTATGTAGTTAAAGGTTTCATAGATGCTTAGAGTCAGTGCTGTATTGTGCAAGGCAGTAATGAGTGGCATGAGGTCAGCCTGGTGGATGCTGATATAATGAAGCATCATTACTGCATCACATTTTGTGGTGGTTAGTGTAGAGTGGGGGACTATTTACTGCAAAGCTGGATTCACATGGGTGTCTGCATTTCCACATTATTATTCTGTCTGAAAGACAGAATAGATCCAACAGACTGATCCACGAAGGGACCTTATTAAGGCCCGCTGCTTATTATATTTCTGTTATGAGCGGGTGCCAATCTGAGATGATATTTAATACATGAGGGAGCTGTGGATGGATCACAGTGGTGGGAGGGGGACGGATCTTTGGGGAATTCAGCAGGCAGGTCTGTATCTCATTTAATATTCTCTGTAATTCACTCCACCTCCCCTGCCTGTGGCACCTAACAGAGAAAGGGGTCTGTCAAATTAAATGGGTATGTATGTGTGGAGTGTGTGTATATGTGCATGTGTGTTTGCGTGTGTTTGTCTATGTGTGTGTATATGCATGCATGTGTGTGTCTGTGTGTATGTGTGTTTGTGTGTGAGTGTGAGTGTATGTGTGTGTTTGTCTATGTGTGTTGTGGTGCCAGGAAAGGAGTTGTGGCACCACCATGACACTCAGGCAGGGGAACCAGCTGTGGCTCATCTGGATTAGGCCAGGTGCACAGAGTTGGGCCTTAATTAGTTGCCTTATTAAAAGGGCCTGGTTGCGTTTTGAGAAAAGTGTTTGGTTTGACTTGCTGCATTTTGGCCCTTGGTTTGGTTTGGCGAGTGTGTTTTTGTTAATTAAAGGCAACAATATATACACTTTTTTGTGCAGTTTCCTGTCTGTTCACCACGTGGTAAAGCGACCATCCCCAGCGCTGTGCATGCATATATGTATGTGTGTCTATGAGGGGCCGTTTAGGCCATAATTCATTTTGGACATATGTTCTCACATACAGTACCAGTCAAAAGTTTGGACACACCTACTCAGAGAAGGTTTTTTTCCATTATTTTTACTGTTTTCCACATTTTGGAATAGTAAAGACATCAAAACTATGAGATAACACAAATTAAATTATGCAAAGACCAAAAAAGTGTTAAATATGGGGTGCCAAACGTTTTTCCTGTGTTTTTTTCTCAGATTTAGCATAAATGTGGCATTTTCCTAAGATTTATGCTAAATATTAGTTTTTTTTCCAAGATTTTACGGACATGCTAAATAAACCTTTTAGTTGATATTTTCAGATTTAATTGATAAATCTCAAATAAGCATTTCCTAAATATATAACTTAAATGTTAAATCTGAGTTTTCAAAAATAAATATTATATATATATATATTTAGCTTATATCTTAAATCTTGCTTTCTAAAATAAATATTTATATCTTAAATCTTGCGTTCTAAAATAAATATTTATTTATATCTTAAATCTTGCGTTTTCAAATAAATATTTATTTATATCTTAAATCTTGCGTTTTTATAAAAACCAAGATTTAACATTTAAATAAATATTTATTTATATCTTAAATCTTGCGTTTGTAAATTCAACATTTAGCTAAATCTAAATCTTTAGTTTAAATCTTTTGAAAGATATACTAATTAGCCCTGCCCCTTGGTGATTGGTATCCAATGGAGGGAGGAGGGGAAATAGCTGGCTTTGGTGGTGGGGGTAATTGAGGGTCTTCTAGCAAAGTGTGAAACTTGACGTTAATTTCTATATTAATTCCTGTTTGACACACATTATTTACATAACCTACACACAGATAGCATCTGTTATAATCATGTATGATGTCCAGAGAACTAACTAGATAGCATAGGCTACGTTTTGGGCATATTGGCGTTTCCTTGACCGATTTGTTATGGTGAAGTTGAATATTGACAGCCAGCCAAGCCAAACAACAAACTCGCAGCTTGATTCAATTGATGGTTAGTGACCTAGCTCGCTAACCTGTCTGTCGGTAATGTCATAAAATAGCAGGATTCTTGAAACAAACTCGAAACATTAAAACTACCGTTTGCACTTAGGTCGCTAGATAACGTTACTTGAGATATTGACGTTGACAAACTGCATGGGGGCCAGCAGTCTGACACGACTGGTTAATATAGTCGCGAGTGTCTGGCTAGGAAGGGGTTCACCTGCTAATGTTATTACACATTGATATGGTTATAATTGCCTAGAAATACAGACAATACTTCTGCAAACCTTGCGTCTCCGTCAAGCTAATACGGGACTCGGTTTGTTCCGTATTTTATCTTCTACTGAAGTTTCTCAACAGGGGCACCAGAGGGCACTGGTGGACTTTAAGAGATGCTCATGCTGGGAGCCAAAAAAAAGGTCGAGAGGTGGGCTATCGTGTTATAGAATTCAAAGAATTTTTATTTTTTAAAACTGTACAGTCCATATGTGTCAAATGGTGTAGGCTATTTGTCACCGTGTGCCTCAGTAGGTCACTATAGCAGAAATCGCAGAACTTTCATAAACATTCTATTGTCGCGCTACATACACTGTGGTCGTTGTCGTTCGCAAAAAGTATAAACGCACTCCAGCGACAGTTTACACTCAAGGGACAATGGAGGAAGAAGCAGCTTTAATAGGCTAGCCTACATCTCATTATGACTTCTGCTTTACCCCTTTTTTGTCGGAGGCCTCTGAAATAAAGTTTGTAAATGTCCATTTCGTGGGCACCGTATATTGTTTGGAATGTCATTCACTGCGTCTTTCATACACTTGTAGGATGTGGGTTTTGAACGAGATAGCAAATAAAACGTTTGTAATTAAACCTCAACATTACATTACAGTCATTTAGCAGACGCTTTTATCCAAAGCGACATACAATAAGTACATACAGAAATGTCATCGAAGTCACTACAGAACAGATAAGACAAAGCACAATCCTTCCCATAACGTAGCAGCTATCCCTAGTAATGAACGTTGAATGTAGTTCACAGTAAGCTGTGGGTAAATCAGCTATACTACACTTCTATTCTAAATACTATTATATAGGCCTATAACATATAACATTGATGCAACTCATATTAAACGTTATTTATGTAATGTTCCGCTCCCTTCCTGTTCGTTTTCCGTGTTTTCCTGTTTTCCCTCCGTGTCATGTTGGATCCTTTTGTCCGTGTTTTCCCCGCTGCTGCGGACTAGGCGTGTCCTTCCCTGTCTTGTTCGTCTGGTTGTTTTGTCTTACTTCCGCCTTTCACTCCTTCCCCCTCGTTGCATGCATTTCCTCACCTGGTGTTTCGCAATCACTCCCGTTTTATTTCCACACCTGTTCCTTATTTAGTTCTGTCATTAACCTCACTATATAGTCTTTCGGCTGGCTGCCAGTCGGCGCCAGTTCGTTAACTATCGTCACTTGGTGTTAGTGCTCGTTGTGTTATCTGGTCTTTTACTTCGAACTACTCGCTTGGTTGTGGGATATTATCCCCTTACAGCATTTGGTTCCGCTCGAAACTACGGATTGGTAGTTTACCTCCCCAGTTATTTCCTGTTGTGAATGTAGCTAACCTGTTTCCCTTCTCCTCCACCTAACCCAGCTCCCACTCTTCAGCAGCAGTGTTCGTAAGCCCGGTGTTCGTTGTGTGTGTTGCGGTACCTCCACCTCCTGCTCGCGTAGGCTCCGCGGTGGCGTTATTCCTGGCTACCCTCCAGCTGTTCCTGTCCGGCCGAAGAAGCCACCAAAGTCTTCGGTTACGGTTCCGGGAGCTCTGGAGACCAGTCAGCTCCATCCGGACCTACCGCAGCTACGCCACACTACCCTGCCCTGCCGTGCTTCATCATTCACCTACCTGCCAAGCCCTGCACCTCCGTGAGAACCTCCCGGTCCTTCCCGTGCCTTTCCTTGCACTAATCCCCCTCTGTTTTTGTTTGTCCTGTACCGGTGCAGTCATTCCGGTCCAGTTCCAGCCCTGCCGTAGTGAGTCGCTCCCCTGCTAGTTCCAGTCCAGTCCAGGCGTGAGTCGGTTCACTACCTGTTCAAAGTCCAGTTCCGGTTTGGAACATTCCGTTCCAGACGCGGATTCCTGTGTGGACCTCCCGGTCCAGTTCCAGCCCAGTCCAGTTCCGGTTTGGAACATTCCGTTCCAGACCCTGATTCCAGTGTGGACCTCCCGGTCCAGTTCCAGTCCAGTCCAGTTCCGGTTTGGAACATTCCGTTCCAGACCCTGATTCCAGTGTGGACCGCCCGGTCCAGTTCCAGTCCAGTCCAGTTCCGGTTTGGAACATTCCGTTCCAGACCCTGATTCCCGTGTGGACCTCCTGGTCCAGTTCCTGTCCAGTCCAGTTCCGGCTTGGAACGATAAGTTCCAGATCCTCCAGTCCAGCTCCGGCTTGGAGCAGCCCGCCCCGGGCTTCCAGGCAATACCTGTGTTATTCTGTGTGTTGCCATTCCTGTACAGTGTTGGGACTACCCCAACACTTAATTGATTAAAAACTCCTTTTTTGTGAATCTGTCTCCTGGTCGTTGCACTTGGGTTCGTCCCGTATCTGATACGTAACAATTTAGTAGGAAAAGCACGGAGGGCATAGCCCACGTTAGGGATGTAAATAGCTAGCTACAAGACGGGACTCATTGGGGGAGCAGCCTACAATTCTCTAGTTAGAGAATGAGGTTCAAGAATGTGGAGTAGCCTCGCTATCAGAATGCCACGTGAGATGGGCTGTTACTGAGTCTAATCACTAAATTTAATCTGGCAAATCTAAGTTAGCCTACTGTGAAAGCAAATAACTTTGCAATGCATTCGCAGGCGCCTGCAACGCTACAAATGTGTAGTCAAGCTGCAAATGTGTATTTGTAACCATTCACAATAGCCTAGGCTACAGACTAATAGGCTATCGTAGGCTAAATTGTAGCATTGTAGCATCAATGTTATATGTTATAGGCCTATATAATAGTATTTAGAATAGAAGTGTAGTATAGCTGATTTACCCACAGCCTATGTTGGAAAATTCCATTGGTCACCTATGAATTATATTATCTGTGACGACATGTATTGAATGTATCAAAGTATTTAAAGCACAATGTATGAGCACAAAAAGCACGTAGAAGCACACTGAATAAAGTGCACTTTCATAGAGTTTCATAGAGTTATATTTAGATAAAGGAACAAATAGACGCCTAAATAGTGAGAGTGATGAAGCACGAATAGTTGAGCGGTCAGGCTGACATATACACATTTTTATTTTTGGGTAACTGACAGTTGGCGCCACAGTTGTTTAACAATCAAAGCAAGTTGGGGGCAAAGGGGAGGTTGGGTACTTTGGAAACCACCATGGTTTCCCGGACTCAGCAAAATTGGTGCCAAACCAATCAGGAAGATGCCAGAAGATGCAAGCCTGAGAAACCATTGTGGCGTGGAGAGAAGAGACACCTGTTGGGCGGAGAATTGGGATGGGTTTTCCGGGAATTGGGAAGAACTTTGTGATAAGAAAAGTGTATAAAAAGAGCTGTAACTGAAACTGAATTTGGACATCTCTGCAGAGAGGTCACGGCTTTATGAGCATCTGTGAAATAAAGTCTGATATTCCTGAAGATTCTGCCTCATCCTCTTTATTTGGAAACTTAGAAGAAATTGGGACCATAAGCTTGGAAACCACGACACTTACTGTGAACTACATTCAACGTTCATTACTAGGGATAGCTGCTACGTTATGGGAAGGATTGTGCTTTGTCTTATCTGTTCTGTAGTGACTTCGATGACGTTTCTGTATGCACTTATTGTGTCGCTTTGGATAAAAGCGTCTGCTAAATGACTGTAATGTAATATTGAGGTTTAATTACAAACGTTTTATTTGCTATCTCGTTCAAAACCCACATCCTACAAGTGTATGAAAGACGCAGTGAATGACATTCCAAACAATATACGGTGCCCTCGAAATGGACATTTACAAACTTTATTTCAGAGGCCTCCGACAAAAAAAGGATAAAGCAGAAGTAATAATGAGATGTAGGCTAGCCTATTAAAGCTGCTTCTTCCTCCATTGTCCCCTGAGTGTAAACTGTCGCTGGAATGTCGCTGGAGTGCGTTTATACTTTTTGCGAACGACAACGACCACAGTGTATGTAGCGCGACAATAGAATGTTTATGAAAGTTCTGCGATTTCTGCTATAGTGACCTACTGAGGCACACGGTGACAAATAGCCTACACCATCTGACACACATGGACTGTACAGTTTTTCAAAATAAAAATTCTATGAATTCTATAACACGATAGCCCACCTCTCGACCTTTCTTTTTTGTCTCCCAGTATGAGCATCTCTTAAAATCCACCAGTGCCCTCTGGTGCCCCTGTTGAGAAACTTCAGTAGAAGATAAAATACGGAACAAACCGAGTCCCGTATTAGCTTGACGGAGACGCAAGGTTTGCAGAAGTATTGTCTGTATTTCTAGGCAATTGTAACCATATCAATGTGTAATAACATTAGCAGGCGAACCCCTTCCTAGCCAGACACTCGCGACTATATTTACCAGTCGTGTCAGACTGCTGGCCCCCATGCAGTTTGTCAATGTCAATTCGCTTCCTATCCAAAGTAACATAAGCTAGCGACCTAAGTGCAAACGGTAGTTTTAATGTTTCGAGTTTGTTTCAAGAATCCTGCTATTTTATGACATTACCGACAGACAGGTTAGTGAGCTAGGTCACTAACCATCTATTGAATCAAGCTGCGAGTTTGTTGTTTGGCTTGGCTGGCTGTCAATATTCAACTTCACCATAAGAAATCGGTCAAGGAAACGCCAATATATGCCCAAAACGTAGCCTATGCTATCTAGTTAGTTCTCTGGACATCATACATGATTATAACAGATGCTATCTGTGTGTAGGTTATGTAAATAATGTGTGTCAAACAGGAATTAATATAGAAATTAACGTCAAGTTTCACACTTCGCTAGAAGACCCTCAATTACCCCCATCACCAAAGCCAGCTATTTCCCCTCCTCCCTTCATTGGATACCAGTCACCAAGGGGCGGGGCTAATTAGTATATCTTTCAAAAGATTTAAACTAAAGATTCAAGATATAAATAAATATTAATTTTTTTCTAAATATTTAAATTTTTAACCAAGATTTGTGATAAAATAAATATTTATTTAAATGTTAAATCTTGGTTTTTATAAAAACGCAAGATTTAAGATGTAAATAAATATTTATTTTAGAACGCAAGATTTAAGATATAAATAAATATTTATTTAAATGTTAAATCTTGGTTTTTATAAAAACGCAAGATTTAAGATATAAATAAATATTTATTTTAAAACCCAAGATTTAAGATATAAATAAATATTTATTTTTGAACGCAAGATTTAAGATATAAATAAATATTTATTTAAATGTTAAATCTTGGTTTTTATAAAAACGCAAGATTTAAGATATAAATAAATATTTATTTTAGAACGCAAGATTTAAGATATAAGCTAAATATATATATTTTTTTAATATTTATTTTTGAAAACTCTTAGATTTAACATTTAAGTTACATATTTCGGAAATGCTTATTTGAGATTTATCAATTAAATCTGAAAATATCAACTAAAAGGTTTATTTAGCATGTCTGTAAAATCTTGGGGAAAAAAACTCATATTTAGCATAAATCTTAGGAAAATGCCACATTTATGCTAAATCTGAGAAAAAAACACAGGAAAAACGTGTTGTGTTTTACTTTACATTTGGCACCCCATAGTTAAACAAATTTAAAAAAGTCATATATTTTAGATTCTTCAAAGTAGCCACCCTTTGCCTTGATAACGGCCTTGCACATTCTTGCCATTCTCTCAAACAACTTCTGTGGTAAACAGGTATTCCACAAGTAAACAGGTGATGCCATCATGACTCTTTATAAAAGGATATCAAAAGACTCATGATATCTTATTTCCAGGTACTCTTAGAAGCGATACTATAACCTCTCTGCATTTGAATGGATCGTTATGGGAATTGGGGGGTGGAACTAGATTAACATTACATTACATTATAGGCATTTAGCAGACGCTCTTATCCAGAGCGACTTACACAACTTCTTATTACATTTATCCATTCATACAGCTGGATATATACTGAAGCAATTCAGGTTAAGTACCTGCTACCTTTCATTTACAAGTCCAGTTCCTTAACCATTATACTACACTGCCGCTCGATTAAGCTGCAAATTACACAGGAATAGTATGTAACCCATGGTTGGCTAAATGGCTGTAAGTCATCAAGGGTCTGAGGTATCAAACGAGCCTCAAACCATCACTCTGCTGCCAGATATGCAGTAGATATGGATGGATCACTTTAAGGGTTGTTTCTCCTGACAAATTTTCCTATTGAACTCTATGGAAAAATAAGTCAGGAGAAGAAACCCTTCAAGTTATCCATTCATATCTACTGTATATCTACTGTATAGCACACTGAAACCTTTAATTGAAGTAAATTTATTATGAGAAAAAAAAATCCTCATCAAGAAATAATTATTTTTAACAAAAACATGTGTGCCACAATTATTGGTACCCCTGCACTTATACAGTTGAAGTCGGAAGTTTACATACACTTTGAGATCCATTCAAATGCAGAGATGTTATACTATCGCTTTTAAGAGTACCAGAAAATAAGATATCAAGAGTCTTTTGATGTTGTTGGGTCACAGACATCAGGAAGTCATGGCATGCAAAGGATATGCGACAAAATATTAAAAATTTAAAGGCACAGTCAACTTAGTGTATGTAAACTTCTGACCCACTGGAATTGTGATATAGTGAATTATAAGTGAAATAATCTGTCTGTAAACAATTGTTGGAAAAATTACTTGTGTCATGCACAAAGTAGATGTCCTACTCCTAACTGACTTGCCAACACTATAGTTTGCTAATATGAAATCTGTGGAGTGCTTAAAAATTAGTTTTAATGACTTCAACCTAAGTGTATGTTTTCACACTAATATAATCACAGTAATAGAGAAAGGATCTCTACACACACAGTCATTGTACAATCATACCAATTGAAACTTACATTAAATTCTCTAAATCCTCAAGAGACAGAGAAGAAGCTGTCTGCAGCCTCTTTAAAGGGGCTATATGTAACAAATTTACTGTAGTAATCATAAAATGACCATGATATTTCATCAGAGATTAAGGAAACATGCTAAATCAAAATACTGGCTTCTCCGACAACAATGCTACAGCCAGTATATTGTCCTTTGAAATTTCCATTCCGGGTCGGAACGTCTGTTTTTGTCCTGTGTGATTCACTATTCTCCAAGTTGACTCCGCCCACTGCCCGATCGTCTCTGAGTTGACTCCGCCCACTGCCCATTTCGACACCCCTGGTTGCCTGATATTAAATAAATTGGCACACAAACACAGCGCGCTGCAGCTATGGAAGCAAGCAAACGAACTGGATCAACTGCGATGGTACTGGATTCTACCAAACCTAAAAAGCCTCGTCCTCTTTCAAAACAGCTACACGAGCAGAGCCGTGCTAAAACACGGGTAAATCTTGGACTGGCATTTTAAAGATGGCGACAGCTTAGAGCCCAGAAGGCTTTCAAGACAGATGCTGAATTGGCTAATTTTCTCCTGAACAGGTAAGCATTGAGCTTCAGCTAACGTTAGCTAACCTTAGCTAATTTATCACGGCTACTAGCTAGTTATCTATCCTATCTAATGCAAACCAGATACCTGTTTTAGAAGAGTTTATTCCATTTTGTGACTGAATCAATGAATGTGTTCAAATTTCGCTAGCGTTAGATTGCTAGGTAGATATTTTAGTGAAACGATGTGCGTCTAGGTAAGGTATTCTTTGTTTTGAGGCTAACGTTACCTAGAAAGCTAGCTAAGGGTATCGTTCAAACAAAGGAATTTTATTGTCTAACATTTCAGAATAATGTTAGCCAAACACTGAGATTTAGGGCACTGAGCTGGCTGAATTTCTCACTGCCAGGGTTTAAAACAGGAAGCAGTCCTGAGATCACAATTAAGCTTGCAAATGGGTTTAATGCAGTTATAGGCCTATAATGAAATAAAATCTTTTTTAAGTCTTTAAAACTTATGATTTTATCAACCTAGTGTAATTTCTGCCTCCATGAATTATTACAGCCCCAGAGTGTTTTTAAATGATCAGGGGAGCTTGATGTTGTAAGCTATGTCATCCACTCTCACACCCGGAAAACAGTAGGCTTCACGTTAAAATCCATGAAACCACAGGCAACATTTACGTTCCGAAATAGAATCGCCAATTGTGAACTGTGTTCGTCGGAGACGGCAGTAACCATGAGCCAGATACATGCTTCCTATAAGATGTTTTTAATCAAAGCGATGTACAGTAGGCTATATGAATGAATACATTATGAAGCAGGGGTCGATGTAGGGGAGCTGAGGACTTCAAAACGATTTCAAAAGTGTTAATTTAGCCTCATTGTTACAACACTACCCAATTGCTGTTACCGTATAGAACAATGTTGCTGAAAACGTTATTTTCATTTTATCTTTGCTTGACATTTTTCGCATGTTTTTTGCCTGTGCTATACAATCCTCAATGGAGGGGAGTGGGTGGGTTTTAGAACGGAGGCAGAGACTTTTTTGATTGTAAACACAGGACTACAGCCAGGCTAAAAATCCTACATAGTGCACCTTTAACCACTGAAAGGTCTCGGTTTCTCAGTCAGCCAATGTGAACTAGAGACAAAATATATAGCTTATAGCTTGTGTGTACGTGCACTCTCTCTCTTTCTCCCTTCTATCTATCTTCTCTCTATGACACTGCAGGCCTGTGGCCTCTGACCCACTTACATCACAGGCGCAAGGCCCATCTTATCGCTACAGAGCCAGAAGAGACACTCCTGAAAACAAAGAGACTCTGGGAGACCAAATAGTTATTGAAAACTGTTTGTGTGACGTTAAGGGCTAGGGGTCACTGTGTGCTCATCCAATATGCATGATATATGATAAGATCTAACCAATCATTGATTTGTATATTTTACTATATGCTAATGTGTAACCATGTACCAATCAGCGATAGAATTATGTATGTTGTTATATTCCACTCTATGCCTATGTATTGACTATGCACCTATCAGAAGTAAGATAATCTATGCCTGCATTCGAATAGTCAAATTTGAGCAAGGAAAGATCCTTTAGATCGCATGAACCGGCAATAGTTTCCGGGCAGTGGTAAGGACATTCAAATTTCTTATATTGAGAAGGAAAAGAGCTTCACGAATCCTTTTATCCGTCCTTTCACAAAGGATGCTCTGGACTATCCTTTTCAGAAGGAAGGTAGTATTTGCGCCCCACAATGCAATACCGCCAATGTTTTAATAAGCATCACAGTTTTCCGGAACCTACCGAATTACCGAATTCAAACAACAAGACGAAGATCTGAGAAATGTCAGAAATCTAAATGTGAATAGCTAGTATTGTTGGTTAGTAGTGGCTTATAATAGAAAGTAAACAAACAATGACACAATCAGACACAGTCAACGCTAGATTCCTTGTAAATCTCTCTTTCCAACTTTTCCTTGATCCCCATGACGTTTTCTGGGGAGGTCAAGGAAAAGTTGCAAGGAAAGGAAAAAGGAGCTATTTTTTTACTATTCGAATGTATTAGTTTGATTAAATGTGGTGGAGACTGCCTCAGTCTCTTCAGTTCATGCTTGACCACCTTGTGTGTGTGAGTACTGGACTCTTGCTGCAGAAAAATAAATCCTTTTTCTACCTGGTTGTGCCTGGTCATTATAAGGAGAGAAATTCCTCTGCTCAACAATGACTTTGTGGAGGAAGATGTTGATGTTTGCAAATTCCAAAGGTGGTGACTGTCCAGGTGTACTGGATATTGTTAAATGAAAAGGCCAGTTGAGGCTGATCTTCTTCACGGACTGGAATTGTCCAGAACACATTGGAAATGTCCAGGTAGGCCATGGGCCAGCGTGAGATGCAGACTTGTTTATTAAGTTGCCTGTAGTCCACTGTGAGCCGCCACTTTCCTGAGGCTTTGAGAACTGGCCAAATGGGGCTGTTGTATGTGGAGTTGCATTTCCGAATAATGCCTGTGTGGAGGAGGTCCGTAATGGTGGCTTGGACAGAGTCATGGGCGGCAAGGGGAATGCTATATTGTCGGATATACTCTGGATGAGCGTTGGGCACCGTGGGAATAGTGGTTTCATGCAGGGTGGTTTTGCTGCAGTCAGATGAACCTCTTGAGTACAAGTGGACGTGTTCCATCATTAGGCTTTCCAGGCCGAGGCGTTCTTCACTTGTGCATAAGGAATTTGCAGAGATCTGTTGCAGTAGGTTTGAGTCCAGGTTAGGGTCGAGGTTGGGGTGGTGGGTGTGACTAGGGTAGTGATCGTTGGGAGTGGGGAGAGAAAGGGTGGGGGTAGTGCTGTCTTGATCCGACGGTGTGGTGGTGTGGCGACCCGGTCTCCATGTGGCTTGTTTGTATGCCTTTGGCTGGCTGTGTCAGCCTGTCCTCGGAGGTGTGTGTAGGTGCTGTTCAGTTTAGAGTTGGATAGGAGGTCATTGCTTGAGGCTGTAATATGAGGGCAGACAGGAATGGGGGTTTTTGAGATACCAAACTGATCCTTAAAGCCAAGGTTACGTTTAAGGTCGAGAACCCTGATGCTACAGCTCAAGCTAGGCAATTCGAGCTGGTGATGAAATGAATAGCGCTTAAAGAGGTGGAGGCCCAGGTGTGCTTGAGGGAGAAAGAGATAGAGCCCCAGGTGCGCCTGAGGGAGTTAGAGGTGGAAGCCATCCATGCTGGTAGCAGGGCACAGCCGACTGAGTTTAGCATCAGCAGAAACGTCAGTATGGTTCCCCCCTTTCGTGAGGCTGACGTGAATACATATTTCCCCATGTTTGAATGGGCTGCGATTATGCTAAATTGGCCCTGGGATGCCTAGCCATTGATGCTGCAGGGCGTGCTGGTGGGTAAGGCTCAGGTTGCATTGTTGTCGCTGTCCATAGAGCAGAGTCTCAATTACGACATGGTGAAGACTGCAGTGCTGAGGGCTTACGAATTGGTGCCAGAAGCTTTTTGCCAGAAGTTTAGGCAGTATCGTAAAGCCGACCATCAACCTTTCGTCGAGTTTGCCTGGGAGAAGAACTTATTAGATCGCTGGTGTGTTGCACAGGGAATTAAGATGTTTGAACAACTCTGTGATTTAATCATCATGGAGAAGTTTAGAAACTGCGTGCCTGACCGTGTCACCATCTATTTGAACGAACAGAGAGTAACCCAGATTGCACAGGGTGCGATATTAGGGGACGAATTTACCATTACGCATTGGGGCGTGTTTAGGGAAAAATCCCCACCACATCATAGCGACATCACTCCCTGGAGGGAATTCCCAAATGGCTCAGTCGGTCCGTCAAAGGTCAGTACTCCTGCTTCTGGTGGAAAGCTGGAGGATTTGGGGGCAAAAAGGAGGCTTGTGTGCAATTATTGCAATATGTCAGGTCACGTCTTGGCCGACTGTTGGACCCTGAAGAGGAAAAAGGAATCTTTGAAAGGGGTTTCACTTGTGAAAATGTGTCTGCCTGCCCCAGGACGTTGTGAAACATTACCCCTTAGAAAGGATTGTGCTCTCCAGGATTATGTGCCATTCCTTATGGATGGTGTTGTGTCATTGACTGACGAGCCTGGTCTTCTAAGGCCAGTTAAAATATTGAGAAACACCGGTGCTGCGCAATCTTTTATTTTGGAGGATATTTTGCCCCTGTCTGAGAGATCCTCCATAGACACCAGTGTCCTTGTGCAGGGATTTGAAATGGGTTTAGTTGATGTGCCATTGCACGCTGTTTTGCTGAAGACTGACCTTGTGACGGGTCGCGTTGTGGTGGGTGTGCGATCCAGTCTTCCTGTGGAGGGGGTAATCTTCATTTTGGGAATGACTTAGCTGGGGGCAGAGTTCTGGCCAGCCCTGAGGTAACGCCTGTCCCTCTTGTTAAATGCCCTGACAAAATTATGCTGAAATATCCTGACGTATATCCTGCTTGCGATGTTATGTTAACTCCGACACTGTGAAGGCTTACGATGTTCCCGAGTCAGAGGGCACTTAAGAGATTCCTAAAGTAACTTAAGTATACAAATGCATTCACACTTATACCAGCATCAGCCAGGGTAATAACCATTAATCAGTGTATTCTTATAACAGTGCTCCGCTGATCCAGTCTTCTGTGCGGCAATCGCCGCAGATTACAGGAGAGGTCGGCCTTCCGGTCAGTGGCAGGGCTCAGGCCAGTTTGGTCTCTACCCTGGAATGAGGTTCTGGGGCCTTTACGGTCTCCTTCTCACAGGGAATTTCAGTTTCAGGACAGGGCTTAGCAGCTGCTCACATTGAGCGGTTCAAACTCAAAAGAAACTGGTTTAACACACTTTAAACAGGGTGGTGAGACACACAGGTTAGGCGTAGATTAAACAAATGGGTAACTTGTTTTAAGGTGAATAGTTCCTCTCACACTGCTGAGTTCATTACCATAAACCTGTCCTAATACTTTCCTCCTAAATGTAAAACATTCAAAAGTCTATATTATTACAGTAATATTATTACTAGTAACTCATTACTGCCCAACACTGATCTTAACAAGGGGAACAGCTTTCCTAATTTCACTTAATAAGGGGAGCGGTGCTCCCCCGCATTCAACGACAATTCAAACCCTTATCTATAGCCTATGTTGGCTGGTAAATTTGTAGGCTATAGAGAGTTCAGTTCCACTAGGACTTTTATTTTAAAAATAAAAAACCAGAAGAAAAAAATAAACTTCCAGTTTACTTCATGCTGCTTTGTACTGAAAGGTGCCAGAAAACTTCCAAAAGTCTGTGCGTAAAAATGCACAAACTCGTAAAGCGAAATTCATATGAACGCAAAGTGAACGTTGAAGGCGAAAATTGAAATCTGTATTTTAAAAAACGTATACAATCCTCCTTACTTTTACGTCTCACCAAATACATTTGGGAATCTCAATTAACGTTTACGAAACATATTGCCAATATACACAATAAACTTTGCTGGACACTGGTGCTGAAACCCCAACCTTCAAGTTTCTCTCACGACGGGTTCCGACGTTTGTTAGGTCTTCTTAGCAAGATCAGATTTTTAAAAAAAAATACAATAAAAGGTTAGCCTATACATTTTTTTGCGTCTTGCATAGCCTACAACATGACTGGTGATGCGAAATTATTTTCATATGCCTGTCTCCAATAAATACTTATACAGAGGCTTTTTCCTGATTTAATAATTTTAACCGGCTTATGCTTCATTCCATTTAGGCTGCATGTGATGAGAAACTAATAGTGGTGTCAAATTAAATATGAACTTATTCATATATTATTTTTGCCAATTAGGGTACACAGCATAGTCAACGTACGTCTATAGCCACAACGCATAGGTCTAGTGCATTTTAAAATACTTCCCAGATGCATTAACGGCTTTTAATAGTTCATAAATGGAATGCATGCTATTTTGCCACTTTTATGATCAGCTCCTCATTTATGGCAAAATCCGATTATTATGTTCACATAACCTATGTTTTCCAAAGAGCACTTTTTTGGTTATCACCTGTTGACTACGCAGTGCTCTGAACAAAAGTTATTTTTTTCATTATTTAGGCTGCACTATTGTTCCCTCGCTGTTCATTGCATGCAATATCGCTGTCTCGCCACAGGGAAAAAGTGTACGCCAAGTCAAGAGCTGTCGTGAGATTTAATCGTACCTTACACCCACGTTCATTTTGATGAATCCGGAAATTTGCCTAAAATTAGCCGTAAGCACACTTTACAATCAGATTTGAACATACACATGAATGATAAATGAGGCCGACTATGTTTGCTTACGAATTGTAGGGCATTTGTAAAACGTGTTCTTTTTGTTAAGTTTTGGCACTAAATTAACTCCATACCCCCACCCTATGGAAGACCAAATGTGACTAAATTAAATAAATAAGCAATTAAATATATAATTAAATAATTAAATAAATAAGCAATTAAATAAATATTCATTTATTATTTTATGTCTCTTATTTATTTCCGATCGTATTTATTTCAAGGCGTATTTATTTCACGGTGCATTTATTTCAAGTCGTATAGGCGTATTTATTTCAAGGCATATTTAATTCAAAATGACTCGACCTGTCAGTCAACATGAAAGGGGCAGGGTCAGCTATGATCATTGGTTGAGCAGTCCATAGATATAAAAAACTAGATACCGCACAGATTCTGCACGGCCGCCATATTAGGCGGTCAAGATCAGCGTATTTTGGTAGTGTATTTACGGATGCAGACTTCACCTGATAAAATATAGCCTACTATAACTCACATAATTCTCAACAAGGCTAATTTTTGTAAAATTTTAATTATTATAAACATGAGAAATGTCTGCATAACACAGGTTCAATAGGAAAAGGAGTCAGGAGAAACAACCCTTTTTGCTACCATCCAATCACAGATGAGAGTTTGGGTCACATGACACCTGAGTCTTCCAAAAATAAATTTCAACAATGGCTGCCAAGTGGTGCGAGGAAACTGAAGGGATGCTGATCTCTTATAACTTTATTTATTTATTACTCAGATAAGTTATATTGATGTATTAGTGTAATGTTGAAATAAAGACCAACTTTTCATAAGTTATGGTAGCCTATTCTTGACTTTTGATTGTAAATAATTGGATTATTACTCAGTCACCGCCGTACTGACGAACCGAGTGACTTTTAACTAGCTAGCTAGCTAACTTTATATCTGTGTGTGTGTGTGTGTGTGTGTTCAAGTTTCTTTGTGTTTTGACCTTTATTATGAATGTTTATTTGATTGGGACAAATATTATTTAACAATGTTAAATTGTGCAATAGCTTGATCTGATATGTTACATTAAAGGCTAGTCTGTGGTGCCTAGAGGCACTTTCAAAATAAAGTAATTGAAAAGAGATTAATGGATCTGGCAATATGATACATGCACTGACATGCCAATAAAGCATTATTGAATTTAATTTAAATTTCAGAGAGACAGAGAAAGATAGAGGGATGTTATTATGGAGTTCTATCCTTTTTTAGTGTTTGTTACAGGAAAATTTTTTTACAGTTTAAGTTTAATTCACATGTTTGTTTTGATATTTTCAACACTAGTTGTCCCCTGTTCTACAGAATGCTTTATGTGTGACTCTGTTCCCCACCCCACCCTAATCACCTTCAATCACTCCTGTACCCCTGTCAATCAGGGCAAAGTTTTCTGTGCCAAATACAGAGAGAGCAGGGGCTAGCCTGTGGTGTCTGACTGCCTGAGCTGGAACCCATAATGGGGAAGGATGCCATGAATAACTTTCTTTTTGAGTTCCCTGACTTCTAGTGGCAATGTTTATGTGTGTGTTTGTATATGTGTGTGTGTGTGTGTGTGCCTGTATGCGTGTGTGAGTGTGTGTGTGTGTGTGTGTGTGTGTGTTTGTGTGCGTGTGTGGGTTTCCTCACGCTCACACATGTCTGTGTGCGAATGCGGGAGAGGCGTGGACGCTGAAACGCTGTAAGAAAATGTTCTTAAGCACTCAGGTTTATTCATAAAGACTGAACATCATCTTGGATATCAGGCTAATTCAAGGGTTCCGAAATGAGGGTTTATCTTCGGTTTCTGACCTGGCTTATGTTTCATAAGAAGAGGTGCCTTATGAACTCTGCGTGTTCAGGTCTAAACGAGAGCCTCTACATGTGTCAACTGCAGACAGGAAGCTTAGGATCCTCGCCTCGCTTCCTCTGAGAGAGTCTCACGTTATTCAGACACATGCTGTGTTTATAAACACTGTAATTAGAGCTTCAGGGTTCACACAGTGGCCTTTACCCATGGCGCGCTTTCACACGCCGGTCTGAGAGCTTTGCGTGTCTGTTTCTGTGGCCCTCGTTCTGTCATTAGTCTAAAGGGGGGGGGGGGGGGGGTAATTACAGTGCCACAGCTTCATGCCCCCTCAGGTGAACCTGCATGTCTGAAATCCCAGCAGAGATCAGTCTGCACTCTTACTGGTCCTGTTCTCACCAGCCCTGCCCCTACTGGCCCCACCCTCATTGGCTCCACATTCATTGGTCCATCCTCACTGGCCCAACTAACTACTCCTCGCCATCCTGATGGATCTGGGAATTTCTGGGCCTGAGCGGTTATGGCCTCCTACCTGTCAGCCTGCACCTATCAGGTATCGTGGAGGTGGTCTCTGTCTTCACCATAGACCCTCTCTATTGGGGTTCCCCAGGGCTCTGTCCTGGGCCCACTCCTCTTCTCCCTCTACACCAGATCGCTTGGCTCAGTCATCACTTCCCACAACGTCTGCCATTTCTATGCTGATGACACTCAAACTTATTTTCTGTCCCGTCCTCTGACACTCAGGTTAAGGCACGCATCTCTGCTCGCCTAGCTGACATCTCCAGTTGGATATCTGCTCACCAGCTGAAGACAAGACCTACCCACTAGGATATTTGCCCCTAAACCTCGACAAGGCTAAGCTGCACTTTTTCCCTGACATATCCTGCCCTCTGCAAGACCTCCATCTGCATCGACAACACCACAGTGACTCCTGCCCAGGTCGTCAGGAATCTCAATGTGACTCTTGACAGTCAGCTGCTTACACAGCTCACATTGCTGCCATACGCGATCATGCAGGTTTGCACTTTACAACATCTGCCAAATCAGGCCCTTCCTCACCAGATATGCTGTCCAGCTCCTGGTTCAATCTCCAGTCATCTCCTGACTTGACTACTGCAACTCCCTCCTGGCCGGGCTTCCTCAGCACTCTCTTCTGCCCCTTCAGCTCATCCAGAAGGTCACAGCCCGCCTGGTTTTCAACCCCCCTCCTGTGTTCCCTTGACTGGCTGTCAGTGGCTGCCTGCATCAAATTCAAAACTCTGGTGTTAGCATACAGGCTGCTAAAGGAGCTGCCCCCCCCATACATTCGGGCCATGAACCAGCTCTACACCCCAACCCACGCCCTGTGTTCTGCTGCCATTGGGCGCCTAGCTCTCCCCTCCCTGCGACAATGTGGTCCTTGCTTCTCCCTACTGGCTCCCCAATGGGGGAAGGACCTGCCCACCTCAGTCAGTCCCTCCCTACCTTCCGACATAAGCTGAAGACTCATCTGTTCAGTAAATCCCCCTCTCCTCCCCTTCTCCACCCTGTTTTCCATTCCCTTCTACCACATCTTCTCCTATCTATCCTATATTTACCTAGAAAAAAAACCTCCCTTCCACATGTTAATTCTAGTGACAAAGGATTACCCATCACCGAGTGTGTTATGGAGCCCGACCATTACACTCTCTTTAACTGCTACTTGGAATGTTGGTGATTTAGGAACATAGGCCTTTTCTTTGTGCAGTAATTGTAAGTCGTTCTGGATAAGCTAACTGCCTGAAATGTAAACGTCCCTACCCTCTTTGGCCCCGTCCCTAGTGCCTCCCCCCGCCTGCTCTCTATGTTCGGTTTGCATCACCCTTCTCCTTCAGACATGCAATTACCTTCACATCAGCACTTCTGTGTGTGTGTGAGAGAGTGTGTGTGTATAGATTATTGTGTGTGTGTGTGTGTGTGTGTGTTGTGTGTGTGTCTATGAATAGATTTTGAGTGTGTGTGTGTGTGTGTGTGTGTGTGTGTGTGTGTGTGTCGTGTGTGTGTGTGTGTGTGTGTGTGTGTGAGATGAGTGTGCAGAAACAGGCCTCTGTGTTGTCAGGCCAGCTGTACATTGTGCCGTGCAGTGCTGTGTCCCTCTAATCACTGGGATGATTATTCAGCACTGTTCTGATCTCCCCCATCAATTCCTGCCAACCCACAGGCGCATGTCTCTCCCCTGTCAATCACTGGTGCTATGGGACTACAGCACAGCCTGTGTCTGACTGGGTGGGTGCGAGTGTGTGTGTATGTGTGTGCATGTGAATGAGTGAGTGTGAGTACTTGTGTGTGTGTGTTAGAGCATGTGTGTCCCGTGTGTTTTTTATGTGTGTGTTAAACATCTCTATTTCCTAACAACAGGGGGTTCCGGTTGGTAACAGTAATTGAGTTTCTGGCCCTTCATTAGTTCATGAATGCTCATGAAAAGGTGCATCCAAGGACCAAGCATCCTTTGCCACAGTATAATTCTTGGGCTCCTTCATGAATATTCATAATGCAAAATAGTGGAATGTTTCAGCTTCAGTTATAGGGATACAGAACCTGAGGCCATTAAATCTCAGTTATGTCTTCAAAAGATCATCAGACCCTACACACCAACAAGACATCTCCATTCCTCTACCTCAGGGCATCTGGTCCCTTCCCTATCTGACTGCCTGCATTTTCAGGTCATGTCTCCTGTCTATTTTGACCCCCAGGTGGTGGAATGAGCATGCCACTATACTCAGGACAGCAGAAACCTTGCCCATCTTTTGACAGAGACTGAAGACCCACCTCTTCAGCCCTTTGGCTACCCTTTCTTTCTTATAGGTAGGCCTATAGCTTTGTAAATTGCGGGTATTTATTTTTGTTTCATTACAGACTGTTGGTTTGTTAGGTTATCATTACACTTAATGATTATAAATGGGCCTTCTGTGCTTTCTTGGTGGTACAACACTTTTGTATTCCTGAGACTTACCACTGATGTTCTCCACTACTGTAAGTACTGGATGGATAAGAGCATATGCAACTTAAAAACAAGCTAGCAAAATACTAATAACCTGTTCCCCAATAAAACATACCAGAGCAAGCTAGCTAATTACTGATCACCTGTTCCCCAATAAAACATACCAGAGCAAGCTAGCTAGCTGCTCTCTTCATAAGTAGCAGCTGTCTGTCAGCCTATTTATATGAGTTACATTCTAGCTAGCTTGAGAGCAATAAATCATATATTATTCAAAATACATAATACAAATATTATCATAACACAATTAAAATTCAGATTCAGGGTAAATTTCACATATTTTTTAATTAGTTCAACCATCTACCTAGCTCATAAAAAAAATATTTTTAAGAATTACCAGTACAACAAAAGGAAGGATAAAAAAAATAACCAAAGGGGGGTGAGAACGCCTGAAAAAAAAAGAGGAAAATAAGTTATTTGAACTGCAGCTGGAGAGAACGGCACAGCAGGCCAGCTGCCTCTGGAATACCACTGTCCCTACTCTCCCAAAATACCTTGTTTCCCTGCTATCTTGGGGTCAGTGGGGTCACACATGCAGGGATACCAGCTTTGGTCAGCTGACTGGAATACAGTGCACATGCACATGCGCTGACATGTATCATATGTTTTTTTTGCTACCCTAGGTTTAAGAAAATTAACATTTTTCAACTAATTTACAGATAGATTTTTCAGTAAGTTATAAATAAATAAATGCAAAAAAAAAACACAAATTGGATAGTGTTACGTCCCTATGCTGCCTTGTGAGTGCGGCCTTTAATTCTTTTGTATGCTAACGAGTTTCCTTCGGCTAACGAGTCTCAATTGGAAATTACCGACACCTGTTGTGTATTTCCAGGGAGCATATGTATTTGCAGCGTTCAGCTTGAGGTTGGTTCATTTTCCCTTTGGTTAACTGCATGCACATTGCCAGTTTGCTGAAGCTCATTTTAAAGTAGCATTGTGGTGTTTGTTTCAGGTAATAGGCTGTTTGTTTATAGCTACTTTGCTGTGTTGTATTTTTTCCTTTGTGAAAGCTACTCGTCTTTGTGGAGTACTTTTGTTTGATGTACTCGTGTGATACCCGGAAGTAGTTATGTGCACACATGGAGACTTGGGACAACGGAGGAGATCCTTAGGCATAGGACATTGGAGGCAAATTGTCCGGGGTTTTGTTTTCTGGAGAATTCGGAAAGGTTGGTTACAGTGGTTCTAACGCTTCCTAGTGCAAAACTGCCGGCCGTCGTGTCTCAACGTCCAACTCTCTTTGGATTCTCGATCTCAGTTGTTGCTGAACTCATTGGAGGCAAATTGACCGGGGTTTGCTTTGTGGACACTTTGGTATGGTTACAGTGGTTCCAACGCTTTCTAGTGCAAAACTACCAGCGGTCATGTTTCACTGGCTACGTACCATAGACTGTATAAAAATATGGATAAAGTCACTGTGACATAACCCATTGCCTTCCCACGGCCTCGTAAAAACCGAATCGAGTCTCCGGAAGATTTTTTCGCCGTCCGTTTGTACAAACTGTGTCTGCTCCGTGGAGCCAAAGTGACATTGTCGGGAGCAGGGTCAAACGGATACGGTCATCATGGTCCAGGCACACTATGATTGACAGTTCGGGGTGGAGAAGCCCATGACCTGACCAAACCCACCATTTTGCAAAACAAACTTGCAGTAAGCTTCCTTAAGTTGCTAATGTTTTATAATATAACATTTAATTTTCATCCTCGATTTTACTGTGTTATTTATTCGCATTGAATGTGTGCTATTTGTCAAATAATTAGCATTCATTCAGTTCTCTTACATTTATATTCAGCTAATTTGATTTGCTAGATAGTATACCAGCTGAGTTCGGTAGCCAAACTTGACGCACTGCATCACCACACACGGACGAACACAGGTAACGCTATTGCCATGAACTATATAGACGGTCAATCAATCACATATGTTATTTTGACAACACTACTTATTATAAATGTCCCTAGCGCCGCTAGAAAGGTAGCAAGCTGTCCCCATAGTCTTAAGTGAGCAAACCACCACCGTCTTTTTGGCTAACCGCTATTCGACTGACAGCTGTCACAGTTTTCCGCAGCATGAAACCCCATTCTGAAAACTGTTCCAGATAAAGTCGGCTATCTGGAGGTTAGTGGGTTCACACGCTAGCTAAAGCATAGTAGCCTAAATGACATCGTCGCTGGCATTAACATTCATCTGCATCCTGTAACCTAATCACAAACATTGCAAATATTTAGCCTACAAATGCAGACTCCGTATTCGTTTCTTTTACGATAAATTATTGGTTTTATTTTAAACATCCCTGTATTGAGTCAGTACAAACATACCGCTAACACGTTGGCTTTATTCCCCACACATTTCCTTAATTTTTGGGACCGGAAAAATAATTATCCAGGTGTAGAAATGTCTGGTTAGGTTTCGCTTGTTCCATAGACCGGGCGTATATAGGCCTATAACATTAGGCTATTGTTCATAATACCTGCCCAAACCTGTCCTCTAGGCCTATTAAAAAAGATTTTAATAGGCCTACCCACCAGTTTGTTCTAGTTAAACTAACGTTAGCTGCTCTAAGGACCTAGCTAGTTGAAGAAGCTGGCTAGTAACGTTAGCTAGGCAATCACGGTAGCTATTGTTAGCTTGCTAGCTAACCCAGCATTGCTAAGCAATGGAAACGTTCACGGCAGGGGGAGCGATTGCGTACGAGAGGGGGTGGAATAGCTAAATTAATAACTAAATTCATAAGGTTATATAGGTATGGAGCAATTGATTTCAGATACTTAACCAACAGTTTGGCAGCTTGCTCCGAGACGCTGGGCCTGTAGTGTAGCTGCAACATTCTCTGCTGTCTCATCTCACGAAACAGTATTTTTTTTGTAGTAGACACATCATAGCTCGTCCAAAATGACTATGTGATGACACACATGTTGAAGATGAGTGACAAGGCAGTCAATTTATTATGTTACGAACTGTGTCCACAAAACAACAGCTTGTACACGGTAGGTTACTAAGGGATGTTCTCCATCGACTTCCACTCAAAAATACAATGTGTCTCCCTGTCCCAAGCATGGACTGTATAAAAATAGGTCCCAAGACGACAGGGCGCGTTTTAGACCAATGATTGTTGTCTCCCCCTTCTGGTCCCGCCCCCTCCGATTGAGGGCAGTGAGAACCCTATAGAACTTATCTTTGGCAGTGACCCCAGAACTCAACCTGTCCCTCTGATTGGTCCTGAACAAATGTTAATACCCTGTCCAAACGACACTATAATAAAAAAAATTTTAAAACGGCACATGGAGAGGCATTAGACGAAGGAAAAGCACCTATTTCGACTACATTTTCTTGTGGAAAAAATTTACTGACTTAGGTCTTTCACCATGTAAGTCAATGGCAGCAATGTTGTCAAAATACTATATTGGAGCCAACCGCAGTGGCGCTAGTGAGCAACGGCACTATGGCTGCTCCCAGCCCAACCAGGAAGTGAGCTTCCAAACGAAAGCTCGGTTTTGGCCCCTTGCTACATACAAACTGCCAGTTTTCAGGAGTGACTACCATATTAACTGTTGAGAGTGACTATGGTAGTCACTCCCTGTGAACTGTACATACAAACAGCAGAGCGGAGTGAATTCAGTATTTAGGTTTGTACAAGTAACAGAAGTCACTCTCCTCCCCCAATCTTGAGATGAGTGAAAACGCCTGTAACTATAGCAACGTTCACTTTGGACAATTGGTTCGCAAATAATTTGCGAGGCATGAGTTTTTCTGAAAAATAATACGATGTGAAATTTGTGCTATACATGCCTATGTATCCTACGCACAACATATAGCCTATTTTCTATTGCCATCATCGTAGCCTACATCATAAATTATGCATGTTATATGCCATATGTATGTGGAGTTCATTTTTGTGTTTTGTAGCTCCAGAATACAATAATTGGTCGCATTTTGCAGCCGTTTTCTTTGAAGTGGCAGTAAACTTTTCACTTGAACGCACCAGCGTTGCAGAATGTAGCTGGTAAACTAGATTTTTTCTATCAAATCCTAAAAATTCACATTGTTATGCAGTTTCTTGTTTTTGTTATGAGCTGTTAGAAATAGCTGGTGTTTGTTCGCTCTGTTCGTCTTGTTACTATCGGGAATTAAAAAGAAAGGACGGAGCAGCGTAGGAGTGCGCGTAATGTTAGCGTGTAGGCTACGTCACTTAACAACTAGTTGTCCAGTACGGTTCTGGTACACTACACACTGCAGACTAACCACAACCGAACTGAAATTCGGTAGTCAACACCAGAAAATTTCTGTAGTGACTACATTTGTAGAATGCGGTTGTCACTTTCTATTATAACCGAACTGTGTGTGAATTTAACAGGATTAAGCACACCAATAGGGACTGACAACCGTATTTAGCTGCAGTGTGTATGTAGCCACCGTCTGGTCTGTAAACCCGTTTTTGTTGTGTTTTTGTCCTTTTTCATGTCCGTTATTGTGATACTTTAATAAACTAATTTTGTAATCGTTCCTTTTGTGTTAAAATCATGTGTTGCGGCCCTTCGAGCTGGGGTCATAACAATAGTGTCCTAGCCCCTATACGTATATGGAACTCCAGTGAATTAACAGTCTTTGTTTAACGTCACACAACTTAGTCAAGGCAGTCTGTCAAGTGATCTAAAGGATCTTTGAACATTTCTTTTGTGAATAGATCTGGCTTCTTAAAGGTGCACTATGCAGGATGTTTAGCCTTGCTGTGGTCCTGTGTTTACAATCAAAGAAGTCTCCTCCTCCATCCTCAACCCCGCCCACTCAAGGTACCTGAAACTCCGTTTTGCACTTTTCCGTTTCAGGTACCGTGCTCTTTCTACAGAAATAAGGATCCTCGTAATTGGATCTGGTGTGAGTGTAGCATAAGTTCCATCTAGCAGGTATGATCCAGTAATAGTACTAATTTGATAGGTAAAATTTTTTTTTTTTTCTTTTCTTTTCTTTCAGATAATACTGAACATGGACAAGCCCTGTTAAAAGGTTATTTACGATGGTCCACATCAACATTTTGACGAACTGTGCAGTCTTGAGATATATTGCTTATTGCTCATGTCACAACTAACTTACACAATGGATCTGGAATGGATGGGCATATAGAAAATCCTTCAAAAAACACCATAAACTCACCGAGTGGTCACTGGTGTCCGTTGATGTTCTGACACAAAAATCGTTGCAAAGTAGCCTATACTTCGTATCGGGCTTTATTTATCATTTTATTAAATCCATGGCTGTACGGCGACTGAAAATAGTTATATAAATCTTTAAACGGTTATTTATTTAGAACATGTTTTAAATATAAATTACAAGAAGACACCAGTGACCACTCCGTGAGTTTCCCGTCTTTGAAAACGAGAGTTTATGCTGTTTTTTTGAAGGATTTTCTACATGCCCATCCAGATCCATTGTGTAAGTTAGCTGTGACATGAGCAATAAGCCATATATCTCAAGATGGCACAATTTGTCAAAATGTTGATGTGGACCATTGTATATGATCGTAAATAACCCTTTAACAGGGCTTATAATGCTAAATACCGAACTTCTCCTTTAAATATTATGTTTTCCCAGAAATGTATTATTGAAGTAAAACTAATTATGAAAGTTAGATGACACTCACAGAGCATTTTATCATTGGAGTAATGTTAAATATGACTCATGTATATTTGTATATATGTAAGTATGTATGTAATTTCACATTTTTCATTTTAATGACTTCAATTTCACATCTGAAAGTTGTATCAATGTTCACACCAACCAGTATTGGCAGTCCTGGCAAATCCAGGTAAGCTGGTGGTGTGTGACTCAAGGATGTGAGAGGAGTGGCTGTTTGATGTGGGCAGGTGTGTGAGTATACTTGGCTGAACAGGTGGGTCCTCACTGGGCATGCTCAGTGAGTCATGGAGGTCAGGATGCAAATTTCACAATGGCCAACTCTGACGTAAATTAATCCAGTCTGACGTAAATTAATTGCTTATAGCAGGCAGCTAGTCAGATATGAGTAATTATCTAGCAATTTTCCAGTTAGCTTCCATTAAAAAAGTTAGATTTGATCTAGCAAGCCAGCTTTAACACTTTGCAGAGAATATGCTATGTTTTGAATTTTGCTCGCTTGTTTAGTTTGCTTTGGCTTTAACTTTGGTAAAATAGTTTTAAATGGCTAGCTAAGATTTCCATGCAGATATTCATGGGTTATTCATAATTGTATTCACCTACATTTTGGATTAGTAGACAGATACTAGTGGTGGATTGGAGTGATTATTATCTTGACCAGGCTGGAGAGAGAGATAACTTGGCCTTGTCTGAGACCACCACCGTCTTAGACCAAGACCCAGACTAAGTCTTTCAGGGCCAAGACCAAGACCCAGACTAAGTCTTTCAGGGTCGAGAGGGGGCGGCAGTGTAGTATAATGGTTAAGGAACTGGACTTGTAACCGAAAGGTTGCAGGTTCGATTCCCAGGTAGGACACTGCCGTTGTACCCTTGAGCAAGGTACTTAACCTGAATTGCTTCAGTATATATCCAGCTGTATAAATGGATAAATGTAATAAGAAGTTGTGTAAGTCGCTCTGGATAAGAGCGTCTGCTAAATGCCTGTAATGTAATGAGAGTCTCGAGACCCAGACTAAGTCTTTCAGGGCCAAGACCAAGACCCAGACTAAGTCTTTCAGGGTCGAGAGTCTCGAGACCCAGACTAAGACTTTCAGGGCCAAGATCCAGACTAAGACTTTCAGGGTCGAGACCAAGATCTAAGACCAAGAACACGTTTATGTTGTCTCGAGACCGAGACCACAAGATCAAGACTCCATCTCTACTGAGCACTGAGACCTCTGACCAGTGGCCCATTGGAAACAGACATGCTGAAACTGCTGAGGCCTGCTTTTCCTGTTCCAGCCACGACGCTGGGCCTACCCCGATCACTCCACCACCACGAGAGGGTGTGTGCACATGGCTGGCATTATTGGCTGAGTCTTCGTATGTAGAGGCTGTTATCCTGTATCAGAAAGCCAAGTATGAATAAGAGTGCACACACCCTCTCGTGGTGGTGGAGCGATCGGGGTAGGCCCAGCGTCGTGGCTGGAACAGGAAAAGCGGCAGCCGTGTTTGAGAATCTGAGACAAACCGCTGGTCTGTCACAAAGAGCTGGTTGAAACGAGGCCAGTGAAACTCTGACCCACTGGCAGAGCAGGCAGGGTGTGCTGGGAGAGTAATGAATAAGAAAGGGGTAGCGGACCTTTGATAGCACTGTTATTCATGCTTGGCTTTCTGCTGCAGGATGACAGCCTACGCACACCGAGACTCAGCCTGTCCTGACCTGATCTCTGTGCTCTAGCTCTCCCTCTCAGATGCAAATTAAAATTCAGTTCAAATCAGGTTTTTTGGTTTGACGTGTACAAAGTTGCTGAAGCATACAGAAACATTAACGAGGTATCTCCCCTTTCAGACGCACTTTTTTTGCGTGTCAGATTTATGCTCCGTTAGTGCTGTGCAGAGAGGAGAGCTATGGGAGAAGCATGCGATTCGTCAGCATGTAGTCCAGGAAGAGGTGACGGATCTCGTCTCACTCTGTCAAGTTGCGAAAGAGAAGGTTCTGCCGGAAGTTTGGGAATGAAGCATTTTGGCTGCTTTTCATGGGAAAAGTCGTGAAAATGACTCATTGCGCAAGTGTGAACAGAGAGAAGCCGCACAGGCCAACATGGCCAACAGGAAAGAAGCTTCCATACAGAGCAAGTTAAGCCTCCTTGTGAGAGGCCTGGGGCCTGAGTAAAAGAATGCGTAAAAGAACGCTCAGGGTGAAAGTCGGAAATCTACTTTAAAAAAGTTTTGCATTTTCTACCTCTGCCTTTCTGTCACATTGTCGCCATATCACACAGACTCCAAACATTGCGTACATATGGTGTCCATCATGTGCAGAGGTACGTGGATTCTCACAGCACGTGTTATATTATACATCTGAATTTCTGCGTAGAAACTCACTGAATTTCGCGGCTTCACTTTGAGGGCATTTTTCTGCTCAGCACTGTCTGTACATGTGGCCCCTGGTGTGTGTGTGTGTTGCCTACAGGAATGAGGAACTCCATCTGTGCTGAACAGAATCTCACAGAAATATTTGTGTATGTGGAAGGGAGGAATTGCATTCTCACAGATGACAGAAACATTCATCTTGTCTTGAGTAAAAGGTCTGGATGTCTGGCTGTTAATACAGGCCCAGTTCAGGGCAGGTGTAGGAGGGTAGGGGAGCCTGGTTTTAGTATGCTGGCATGTAGTTTGTCCTCTGGTCTGTATTAGAGAGTTTTTCTGAGGCAATCATGGTGATTACAGGCTGTTGGTGGTTCGGCGCTGAGTGCTATGCTTGGAGGGGGGTGACACTCACAGGCCTGTGACCTCGCGCTACTCTCCCCAGCCAATTTTACATTCTCTGGCCCATGTGACCTGTTGGCACGGCTATGGTTGGGGTCACCTGGGACTCCTCAGATTCATACTCTATCTGCCAGGCCATGTGAAGTCCCACCATATTCTCACCATACTCTGCATCTTTTCTCCCACAATTTCACCAAGTTTCCATCTTTAGGGAATTGAAAAATGATAGGTGTTCTTGTTGCTGCACAGTGAATGTGAAACTAATTCCCATTTTGACAGTTTGTGGTTTGTCTCCAGTGATCATAGTGACATAGGCAGCGGAGGTGAAGCACTTATATATATATATATTTTTTTTTTTAAAATTCCTATAATACATTTTTGTGCGCTCACAAAGCGCGCCCTGCCGGGAGGTTTCTATGTGTCTGCTGGCACCAGAAGGGCTCTTGAGGCCTAAGTACATGCAGTACAAGGACAACTACAGGCAGGGGCGTAGGTTTCATTTGAATATTGGGGGGGGACCACAAACAGTAAATGTTCTTTGTGATGATAATAGAGGTGGACACTAATAATATACCATCCAACAGTAGTAAACCATGACTATTGGACCCAGGCCCTCAACCAAAGCAATACGAAGTATTGGGGGGTCTGGGGGTCCTTTTGAGCCTTTTAAAACTAATTTCCTGCATTTCTACACAACCTCACCCAGGGCATTTCCTAAAATAAAATGTTTTATTTATGAACATTTTGGAGAAGATTTATTTATTTTATTTTTTTCAAAGCACTAGGCGAGATTTGAGATGCTTTCATATAAATCTAAAGCCATTGTAGGCTAATCAGTACATTAATGGATAAGATAAGTTTATAATATTTTAAACTCTCAAACTCGGTCCTGGGGGCCCCCTGTGTATGCTGTTTTCCGTTCCAACCACAATTGCAATCCCAAAATTTTAACAAGCTGTTAATTTTTCTTAATTAGGTGTTTTTCATGTTTAGAGGGATTATTTACCCTCTTAAAACAAATTATGTCAGAAACAGTTATGCATACCATGAAGACCATGCCAGGTTCACATTGTGCTTACAGTGCTATCTTGCAAACAATAATACAAGGTAACATTTTTTTAAACTGATCAATTTAAAGACTGAGGTGAATCAATAGGCTCCTAATTCAGTAGTTGAACACTTGTGTTTTAAGTTCCTTATTTTTTCCTTAAACTTATTAACACAATGCAGGTTTGGCTCATTATCATTTGCTTTGTCTTTTGAATTGTTCATTATTTACCAAGTCTCTAGTTTTAGTTGTCAATGTGTCCACAATTTCACCAATTAGTAGCCTATTGATTCACCTCAGTCTTTAATTTGTTTAATTTGATCAGTTAAAACATTTTTACCTCTCTTTTTGTAATTGTTTGCAATATAGCACAATGTGAATATTTGACTTTTATTATTCATGACATGCATAGCTATTGCTAACATAATGTGGCTTCAGAAGGGAAATAATCCCTCTAAACATGAAAAACACCTAATTAAGGAAAGTCAACAACCTGTTCAAATTCTGGGATTGCAATTGTGGTTGGAACGAAAACCAGCATATGCAGGGGGCCCCAGGACCGTGTTTAAGAACCACTGCCTTTAGTGGTAGTCGTCGACATCCCAATTATGGTATTCACATTTCTCTGAACTTCTAAATTAGGCTAATTACAGTGTATTACAGTGTCGCGGCTTGCGAATACATCAGCCTCTCATGTTGCACAGTAAAAATAAGGAGTAGTTAGCTAGGTTAGGAACAGATTTGATTTTCAGTTGAGAGGACTGTTTCAGGTGAAACGTAGCAAAGGCCGCCTATACACCAAACAAACCATCTGCTCTACTCCCGTAACGAGCATCTCGATTTCATATTCCGTGAAGTTTCTCGTCTTTTTTTGCGGTCTGACTTCTCCATTACAACCAACCTGATTATAACACATCCATAACGTTACAAAAAACACTGGGTTATGGGAATTGAAGTCCATAGTAGGCTATTATTGGCTTGAGCAATCACCTCTAATTGTTGACTACATATCCCATGTGTGCTTTCATAAACTCGAACTTTGTGGCCATGAGATAAACCATTGCTACTGTTTGAAGTAGCGAGGGGGTGGGTCGATAATTCATACTATGTTTACGGGCGTTACATATTTTTCCGCATAAATGTAAGTCATTTTTTACCATTGTTGCAGCCTTTATTGACTGTAAGCTTTACATGAGAGAGGGATCAATTATGGTTGGGGGAGGGGCAATTTGACTCTTTCCAAACATTGGCGGGGACACGTCCCCCGTGTCCCCCCATAATCCTACACCCGCCATGACTACAGGGCTGCGTTCAGATCCAAATTTAATTATTTCTTCCTGTCGTTCCCTTCCCTTGATTCAAAAAGGGAAGGGAACGACAGGAAGAAAGCATTAATTTTGGATCCGAATGCAGCCCAGCACTTCAACATGTTGTACATCTGTGTCCTTCTCTCGCCAGAACAGCTGCATTTGCTAGCTAGCACTGTCCATTAACATGAAGCAAATTGTGTCAACGTTACACAACTTGCTTCACGTAGGCCTATATCATTAGCTAGACTGCTAAATGACTGTGACCCATATCACCCACTGGGTGACTGTTTATGTCCACTGGGTGTTGGCTAGCAGCTAGCTAGCTGTCATTCATTCTTCCAATTATTCATTCTTAACTGTCCTTTTTTCCAGAATTAACTTGCATCACCACACTGTTGTATTATTAAACATTGTTAATTTACTTAAATGTAATGACATTTTAAATGATAAAATAACTTACATTTATGACGTTTCTTTAAGGGAATCTGTCAAAGTTGTCTTTGAGACTGACAGCTTTCGCGCGTCACGATGGCCCTCGAGACACGACCTATAGAATACTCTCGCGCATAGTAAGGCCCGCCTCCAGGAAGAAGAGATAAACAATCGGTGCATGTGGAATACTTTTACCGAAACGAAACGTATCATGGATCTTGCAAATGTTGTTTATTTAACAGATATGTGTGCTCGAACGCTACTTGCGTATTCCTGTAGCTAACATTACTGTGCGATACTCACGTGAAGTCGTAGGACTGTTTTCCCTTCGGCGAATGATAATCCTGAATCCGTGATCAACATTGCTTGCTTGTTGACATCTACCCGGTGTTTGTTGTTATAATCGTTGTGCTGACATTATCATATAGGCCTACACTTAGCGTACACACAGCGAGCAACTTGGTTGCTGGGTCGGTCAAGTCTACTAGGCTGGGGGCGGGGCAAGAGCTTCCCGTTGTGTCATCCAAGTCTGCTCGTACAGCTACAATTTTTTGATGAAGAGAAACAACGGCGGTAGCCTACATATAAGAAAGACATATTTGCGATGCAGCCTATTCTTTATAGTTATGTCATGACACTGATAATTATGTGTTCTCGCTAGCTAGCGATAGGCTATATCCATCTTCGTTGCGAGCTGACGATCTTTATCTATCTATTATTCGGTTTTACAGTAGGGGAGAACCGGGACGAAAGAAACACGGGACGAAAGAATAACATCGATTTTTGCGAAAACTACAGAAACCAGAATGCCGTAGATCAGTCAGGATGTGACACATGTGTAATCATTTCACTCTGCAAAAAACCAGTGATGTGCGTCCCGTTTTGGCGGAGTGCTAGACCAAAGTTATTTTTGACAGCTTTAAGTAAAATATCGAAACCGGAAGTGTTTTTCGGTTGTATAAGTGTGTTTATGTTTTGAATTTTCCAAACATGCATAATTTTCTTAACACAACTGTTGACTAAAGGACAGCATAGGTTTCGAATGGCATGCTTGCGAGACTTAGCTGCTAGCCAACTTGAAAGCAAGCGAGACACGAGCGGGACGAAAGACACACTGTTAAAATGCCATGGTGAAAATCAATACACAACCTTGGAATGCGTATTGACCCCATCAGAACCGAGTATTCAACAATGCCTGGTATAGCCTAATAACCATCAATAAATGATGTCTAGTAGCTATTAATAAAGGTGAGTTGCTATTAAATCATCAATTTCAGACCGTTTAACGTTGCAATGCAAAATTCTATTAATTATGCGACATTATGCTCTTGACGCATGGTTGATTTTCATGGATTTTAAACTTATACCATTATTCATTGACTCGTCCCTAACATGGCATTTTGACTGACAGTACATTTGTTGAAAGGAATGAGCATAAAAAACAACAAGACAGAGATAAGACCGCTAAAACACACTTTCCCTCACGTGATTCTTTCGTCCCGATTCAGTGTGTTTTTCGTCCCGCACGGCAGGGACGAAAGACACATTGCACTCATCCTGTTTGCAGCCAATTTACATCCGACTTGTTTATGCTGGTAACAAAATTCCCGTTGCTATTAGTGAGGGACACATACAAGTTGTTTGTCAGAAAATATGGCCTCTCTAGCTCTATTGACTTTCGAGTAAACCGGATGAATGTATAAAGTTAATCTTTCGACCCGGTTCTCCCCTAAATGCTGGGCCAGTTTTGAGTGTAAGGGCATGTTAGACTGGAAAGCTGACCAACATCATGCTGAACTGTATACAAATAAAGAAGCTATACCGTCTTTCATCGTCGAAACCGATTCAAGACCCTTTTATTTCTCGAACGTAATTGCAAGTACCGGCGGTTTTATACATAAATCTATCAATCTATCTAGATAGATTTATGTAGCTATAAAACTCAACACGTAGTTTGGGATCAATGTGATATTGGTAAAACAAGCCACATATACCCTTTAAGGTTATGTTATGACACTGATAATTATACAATGATAATATATAAATTATTCACTGTTACTGCTGCTAACCCTATTTCGCCTAGCTTAGTTTGATAGGCAATATTAGGCTACGTAGCTAGCTAGGTTACGGAACAATTATTCACGAAATGGTTTCGTGTCGGTTGGAGAAATATGAAACGCGGAATTCTGATTGGCTGTTACGGCCGACGTCGGCCAAAAAGTTAAACTGTGGGCAACATTTATCGGCCGATTTTGGTCGCTCAGTTTTCTAGTTGCTCAGGTCGCTGAACGTCGCTCAGCTTCATAGAGAATGAATGGACTTCCGGCAACTGGGCGACCGAAGTTGCTCGCTGTGAGAACGCAGCGTCAGGTAAGCACAAAGGGCGTGTTCGGCTCATAGACTGTATAAATATAGGTTCGGCTAGAGCCGATTTACGTCATATCTGCGTCGGACTGCGTCGGGCTGCATCGGAAACCGTCCGAGATGGCCGAAAAATCGGTGCTGCGTGAACTAAGGCGGAAATGACAACAGGAGGTTAAGCAGGCGCCTTAGCAGCGGTGCAGCAGCTCTTGGGCGCCTTCATCAACATCGCCGCGCCTTCAAACAAACCAACAACAGCATTAGTTAGAGAGCGAGGAGAGATAGGTGTTTCGTCATGACACACGCGGATCATTTCACAATATCGCCACCTATCTCGGCGTACCCCTCCCTATGTGTTCAAACACAGGTATAAGGGTTATTTATTAAATCCTACAATGTAATAGCAGTATTTTCTTATCTGTTCTCTTTTCTAATTTCACATTTAATATTTATTCCGTTTTTTCTTATTATTGCTATATTTTAAAATATTTTTGAATATAATGCAATCCTTTATTGTTCTTCAATTAATGTGATTTTGTTTCATAAAGTGAGCTTCTAGCATAGGCCCTGTAGGGTTTCCAACCTCTCTAGCATATTTCTGTAAATTACTTTGTGTACTTGCATTTGTTCTTTATTTGTGCAAATAATAAATAAATACATAAATAAATATGTGTTTTGAGAGTGTGGGATTGAGTAACATACGGTCGCTACTCTGGTTATTATATATTGTACCATACATGTACTTTCTAGAAGTAACGTTAAGCCTATATGAATGCTGCAATACTGGTAATGCTACACAAACAAATGAAGTTGCCAATTCCCATTCTTGACTGCTTCTGTAATCCATCTGCCTTGAGATAAATTAGGAAAAAATTGACCTCTAACAGTAGGCCTATATAAAATCTGTTGACTGAATCAAAAAGTGCATGAAGAAATAATAACAAAAAAAGGCCTGTCCAAATATAGGTAACTTAATGTATTTTCCAATACATTAGTCAAGTATACGTATTTGTAATTATACCATATTCTATAGAAAAGTAAAGATTCAACTTTGTTATCAGGAGTGATTTGTTTTTGCAACAGCTTAAGTGTAAAATCCTAATTGGTCTGTTGTCCCAAAAAAAGTGTCCTCTCCAGAACATTTGGTGTGAGCATATAGAACATTAAGGTAGGACCACCAAATGATAACTCATTCATTTATTTCAAAGTATTTGGATGTCTTTTGATGGGAAAAAACTGTTATCTAATCAATATTTCTCTTCACCATCCTTGTTATCAGTAAGACAAGACCTGTACAAGACCTCCCCACTACATGACCTCTCCATCACCGTTGATGGGACCGTGGTTGTTACGATCCTGATACGGGACGAACCCAAGTGCAACGACCAGGAGACAGATTACAGAAAGTGGAACTTTATTAAGCGTTGGGGTGGTCCCAAAGCTGTACACGGGAGCAAAACAGGTTAGTTAGTTAACACAGGATAGCGTCCAACTGAGGACTGCTCCAAGCCGGAGCTGGACTTGAAGAAACACGGAACTGTTCCAAGCCGGAACTGGACTTGAACGGAGGTGTCTAACACACCGGAACTGGACTGGAACTGGACTGGAACTGGACTGGAAACCGGATCAGAACTGGACTGGAAACTGGACTGGGAACTGGACTGGAAACTGGACCGGGAGGTCCACTCAGGAAACGGGAACGGCACGGAACTTGTTCCAAGCCGGAACTGGACTTGAACGGAGGTGTATGAAACACCGGACCTGGACTGGAACTGGACTGGAAACTGGACCGGAAGGTCCACTCAGGAACACAGGGGACGGCACGGAACTTGTTCCAAGCCGGAACTGGACTTGAACGGAGGTGTCTAAAACACCGGAACTGGACTGGAACTGGACTGGAAGCTGGACCGGAAGGTCCACTCAGGAACACAGGGGACGGCACGGAACTTGTTCCGAGCCGGAACTGGACTTGAACGGAGGTGTCTAAAACACCGGAACTGGACTGGAACTGGACTGGAAACTGGACTGGAGCTGGACTGGAAACTGGATCGGAACTGGGCTGGAACAGGACTGGAAACTGGACCGGGTAGCTTGAGTAACCGGGCAGAAAGCAGAGGTTAAAGGCAGGGTGTTGTGACAGGACTGTAGCTGGTGAATGCACCGCCGAGTTGGAAGGTGCGGCGTAGCTCGGGCAATACTGGCGTAAGCCGGCTGGCATGCAGAGGTCCTGGTACCGCAACACGAGTACGGGAGGTACGTAACACGGGGAGGACAAACACAGCTGCGGGAAGACTGGAACTGCGGCGTCTGGAGGTTTTGAAGGGAAACAGGTAAATGCATGCAGCAGCGAAAGATTAGCAGAGATAGCTACCAGTCAGGAAACCAGGCGAACAGGTATGAACCAGCAGGCTCACAAACACTGGACCAGAAACGGGATACGAAACAAACACGGTAGGTTAGTCAACGAACTGGCGCTGAATAGCAGCCAGCCAGGGGTTTAAATGGTGCAGGAAGTGAAGGAGAAAACGAGAAACAGGTGTGATGTTAAATCAGGAGTGATTGCCGAAGCACAGCAGTGAGGAATGTGAGTAACGAGAGGGGCGAGTGATAGGCGGAAGCTAAAGTGGAAAATGAAACCAAAAGTACCCGAGGGAGACGCCCAGTCCACAGCCAGGAGGGAAACACGGACAAGGGATCCAACATGACACGGAAGGAAACAAGGAAAACATGGAAAACGGACAGGACGGGAACGGAACGTTACAGTACCCCCCCCTCAATGTACGCCACCTGGCGTACCCGGAGGCCTGGTCTTGTCAGGGAACTGTTCGTGGAAGTCTTGGATTACTGAATGGTCCAAGATCAGGCTCTTGTGGAGCCACGACCTCTCCTCAGGACCGTACCCCTCCCAGTCGACGAGGTATTGGAAACCCCGGCCCCTGCGGCGGATATCAATAACACGGTTCACCGTGTAGGCCGGGGCGTTGTCAACAACTCGGACGGGAGGAGGCGGGATGGTAGGGGTACTGAGGGGGCTGGAGGAGACAGGCTTAACCTGGGACACATGAAACACAGGGTAAACTTTGAGGGCGGCGGGGAGGGAAAGTTTAACAGACACCGGGTTAACTAGACAAATGATGGGGAAGGGACCAATAAAACGGGGCTGAAGCTTTCTGGATGAAGAGGGAAGGGAGATGTTTGCAGTGGAGAGCCAGACCTGCTGACCGGCCCTATACTGTGGGGCTGCGGTCCTGTGAAGGTCCGCCAGACGTTGGGAGCGGGAATTGGCGTGAAGGAGTGCGGTGCGTGTGAGTCTCCAAATGTTTTTACAACGAAGGACATGGGCCCTAACAGAGGGGACAGCTATCTCGGCCTCCTGGGTCGACAGAAGAGGGGGTTGATAGCCTAAAGCACACTCAAACGGGGATAGGCCAGTAGAGGCACTCTTAAGGGAGTTATGTGCGTACTCGACCCAGGGGAGAAAACGGCTCCAAGAGGCAGGATTGCGCACTGTAACGCACCGCAGGGCGGCCCCCAGGTCCTGGTTCGCCCTCTCTGCCTGACCATTAGACTGGGGATGGAAACCCGAGGAAAGACTAGGAGAGGCACCCAGGGCTGCACAGAACGCCCTCCAAACTCGGGAGGAGAACTGGGGCCCACGGTCTGACACGATGTCAGAGGGGATCCCGTGCAGCCTGACCACGTGTAGCACCACGAGCTCAGCGGTTTCAAGGGCGGACGGGAGCTTGGGGAGGGGAACAAAGTGAACCGCCTTGGAGAACCGGTCCACTATTGTCAGAATGACGGTGTTACCTTCTGACAACGGCAGACCGGTTACGAAGTCCACCCCAATGTGACTCCAAGGACGGCCAGGGACGGGGAGGGAAAGGAGAAGACCGGAGGGAGGCTGGTGGGAAGCCTTGCTCCTGGCGCACACCGAGCAGGCCAGGACGAAGGCACGGGTATCCCCTTTAAGGGTAGGCCACCAGAAACTCCTCCTGACGAGGGCGATAGTTCTGGCGACACCTGGGTGACATGCCAGGCACGAGGCGTGAACCCATTCGAGGACCTGGGAGCGGACGGAATCGGGGACAAAAAGACAGGAGTTAGGGTTATTGCGGGGGTCCGGTTGGGAAGTCTGGGCGGCCTTCACAATGCCCTCAATCTCCCAGGAGACCGCAGCCACCACACAGGAGGCCGGCAAAATGGGCTCCGGATCAGCAGGACTGGAGGGAGGGGAAAAAATGCGGGACAGGGCATCTGCTTTAATATTACGGGAACCAGGGCGGAAAGAAACAGAGAAATTAAAGCGTGCAAAAAATAACGACCATCTAGCCTGACGAGAATTGAGCCTCTTGGCAGATCTTAAATAAATGAGGTTTTGATGGTCGGTAAAAACAAGAAAAGGGGTACCTGCCCCCTCCAGCCAGTGGCGCCACTCCTCAAGAGCCAGTTTTATCGCCAGCAGTTCCCGATCCCCGACATCGTAGTTCCTCTCGGCGGAGGACAGCCTCCGGGAGAAGAATGCGCAGGGATGGAGCTTGCTATCAGAGGCGGACCGTTGAGACAGAATGGCCCCCACGCCGGTGTCGGAGGCATCCACCTCAACGACAAACTGCCGAGAAGTGTCAGGGTGAAGGAGGATAGGTGCTGAGGAAAACCGAGCCTTGAGTAGCTCGAAAGCTCGCTGGGCATCGGAATTCCAACAGTAAGGCAGGGCAACGGAAGTGAGTTTAGTCAGGGGAGCAGCAATGGAACTGTAATTGCGAATAAAGCGGCGGTAGAAATTTGCAAACCCCAGGAACTGTTGAAGGTGCTTGCGGGAGGTGGGTTGGGGCCATTCTGTCACCGCCTTGATTTTCACAGGGTCCGCCCGGATACTGCCCTCCTCGATAATGAAGCCGAGGAACGGGACCGTGGAAGCGTGGAAGGAACATTTCTCAGCCTTAACAAACAGCTGATTCTCCAACAGCCGCTGGAGAACCTCTCGAACGTGACGGACATGCTCCTGCGGGGATTGAGAAAAAATTAAAATATCATCGATATAAACAAAAACGCTCCTCCCTAGGAGGTCCCGCAGGACGTCGTTCACCATGCTCTGGAAGACTGCTGGGGCGTTAGTAAGGCCGAAAGGGACCACCAGGTATTCGTAGTGGCCCAACGGGGTATTAAAAGCAGTCTTCCACTCGTCCCCCTCCCGGATACGCACCAAGTGATACGCATTCCGGAGGTCGAGCTTGGTGAACGTCACAGCTGGAGAGAGGGCTTCAAAGGCGGTGTTAATGAGGGGAAGAGGGTATTTGTTACGGATGGTGACCTGGTTGAGGCCCCGGTAGTCGATGCAGGGTCGCAGGGAGCCATCCTTCTTCCCAACGAAGAAGAACCCTGCACCGACTGGGGATGAAGAGGGACGGATAATACCCGAAGCGAGGGAGTCGTGGATGTATTCCTCCATGGCTAGTTTCTCCGGTCCAGACAGACTGTAGAGGCGTCCCGATGGCAGTTTAGCTCCAGCCAGTAGGTCAATGGCGCAGTCATACGGCCTGTGAGGAGGTAAGGACAGAGCACGTGATTTAGAAAATACTTGCGCGAGGTCGTGATACTCGCTGGGAACATTCGTTAAATCCGGTATAGGTTGCATGGAACAGGGTTTACTGGGCCCCGGAGGGGGTAGTGCAGAACGGAGACAGCTGGCTAGGCAGTGGGCACTCCACGCCAGGATGCGACCGGCTTTCCAGTCAATATGGGGATTGTGGAGGCGAAGCCAGGTCTGACCTAAAACCAGAGCAGATTGTTGGGAGTTAATCAGTAATAGCTGAATGGACTCCCGATGATTGCCAGATAGAATTAATTGGATAGGAACGGTGGAGTGGGTAACTACCCCCAAACTCCTACCGTCCAGAGCTAGAGCTGAAATGGGTGAAGTGAGACGTTCCGTGGGAATGCCGGCCCTCCTGGCGAAGGTGATATCCATGAAGCTGGCGTCAGCTCCGGAGTCAATTAGGGCCGAAGAAGATAGGGTCTTGTCCCTCCAAAGGAGAGTAGCCTTGAACATGAGGCGGTCCTGGGCAGCATGGTTGGGGACGATGGGGCTCGTCAGTACGCCCAGTCTTACTGGCGAGCCCCTTCTTTTGGGCGAATGGGACAGGAGGCGATCTGATGGCCAGGCTTGCCGCAATAGAAACAGGATCTGGTGCGCTGACGGCGCTGACGCTCCTCGGGATTGACCGCAACTCTGCCCAGTTGCATGGGCTCTTCCTCGGACCCGCCCGTAGGCGCCCGAGATCCAGTGATGGAGTGTGAATGAACATTAGAGACGACGGAGGGCGAATGACGCCCGGAACCTCCTCCCCGCTCCCGGGCCCGGATGCGGAGACGATTATCGATGGCTATAGCGAGACTGATGAGGCTATTAAGGGAGTTGGATTCCTCCCGAGTGGCAAGCTGGTCCTTGAGTTCCTCGCTGAGAGCTTGGCGGAAAGCCCCCTGGAGGGAGGCGTCATTCCATCCTGACTCCGCGGCGAGGGTACGAAACTGAATGGCCATTTCTGCGACACTGCGGTTGCCTTGGCGAACTTGAAGCAGACGCTGGGTAGCGTCACGTCCACAGGTCGGGTGTTCAAACACACGTCGCATCTCTGCCGTAAAGGCTGCGAAGTTGCTGCATAACGGAGCCTGGCTGTCCCAGATGGATGTAGCCCACTCCAGGGCGCTCCCTCCCAGGCTGCTCATAATGAACGCGATCTTGCTGGAGTCAGAGGCGAAGGAGGAGGGCTGCATCCGAAACACTATGTCACATTTAAGTAGAAATTCACGACATCTCCCCAACCCCCCGCGATATAACTCGGGGTGTTGTACACGGGGCTCACGGCTGGAAGTGGGAGCCGGTGCCTCCGGATGGGGTTCGGGAGAGGAAGGAGTAGGGTTGGCTGGAATCCGTAGTAGCGGTTGGTGGAGCGAAAGTTGGGATACTTGCTCCGTGATGCCCCTAACTACTTCCAGCACATCATCCAAACGGCGACCCTGTTGGTCGCTGATCGCAGTTTGGCAGGAGAAGGCGTGGCGAATCTGTTCCAGATCGGCTGGGTCCATATTGTTGGCCAGTTCGTTCTGTTACGATCCTGATACGGGACGAACCCAAGTGCAACGACCAGGAGACAGATTACAGAAAGTGGAACTTTATTAAGCGTTGGGGTGGTCCCAAAGCTGTACACGGGAGCAAAACAGGTTAGTTAGTTAACACAGGATAGCGTCCAACTGAGGACTGCTCCAAGCCGGAGCTGGACTTGAAGAAACACGGAACTGTTCCAAGCCGGAACTGGACTTGAACGGAGGTGTCTAACACACCGGAACTGGACTGGAACTGGACTGGAACTGGACTGGAAACCGGATCAGAACTGGACTGGAAACTGGACTGGGAACTGGACTGGAAACTGGACCGGGAGGTCCACTCAGGAAACGGGAACGGCACGGAACTTGTTCCAAGCCGGAACTGGACTTGAACGGAGGTGTATGAAACACCGGACCTGGACTGGAACTGGACTGGAAACTGGACCGGAAGGTCCACTCAGGAACACAGGGGACGGCACGGAACTTGTTCCAAGCCGGAACTGGACTTGAACGGAGGTGTCTAAAACACCGGAACTGGACTGGAACTGGACTGGAAGCTGGACCGGAAGGTCCACTCAGGAACACAGGGGACGGCACGGAACTTGTTCCGAGCCGGAACTGGACTTGAACGGAGGTGTCTAAAACACCGGAACTGGACTGGAACTGGACTGGAAACTGGACTGGAGCTGGACTGGAAACTGGATCGGAACTGGGCTGGAACAGGACTGGAAACTGGACCGGGTAGCTTGAGTAACCGGGCAGAAAGCAGAGGTTAAAGGCAGGGTGTTGTGACAGGACTGTAGCTGGTGAATGCACCGCCGAGTTGGAAGGTGCGGCGTAGCTCGGGCAATACTGGCGTAAGCCGGCTGGCATGCAGAGGTCCTGGTACCGCAACACGAGTACGGGAGGTACGTAACACGGGGAGGACAAACACAGCTGCGGGAAGACTGGAACTGCGGCGTCTGGAGGTTTTGAAGGGAAACAGGTAAATGCATGCAGCAGCGAAAGATTAGCAGAGATAGCTACCAGTCAGGAAACCAGGCGAACAGGTATGAACCAGCAGGCTCACAAACACTGGACCAGAAACGGGATACGAAACAAACACGGTAGGTTAGTCAACGAACTGGCGCTGAATAGCAGCCAGCCAGGGGTTTAAATGGTGCAGGAAGTGAAGGAGAAAACGAGAAACAGGTGTGATGTTAAATCAGGAGTGATTGCCGAAGCACAGCAGTGAGGAATGTGAGTAACGAGAGGGGCGAGTGATAGGCGGAAGCTAAAGTGGAAAATGAAACCAAAAGTACCCGAGGGAGACGCCCAGTCCACAGCCAGGAGGGAAACACGGACAAGGGATCCAACATGACACGGAAGGAAACAAGGAAAACATGGAAAACGGACAGGACGGGAACGGAACGTTACAGTGGTGGCTGCCTCCCGCTCTGCAAGGAACCTGGGGGTGGTCCTGGACGACCGGCTGGACTTCAAAGAGCACATCAGGGCGACGGCACGGTCCTGCAGGTTCCTCCTGTACAACATCAGGAGGATTCGACCGTACCTGACCACCTACTCCACCCAGCTTCTTGTCCAGACCATGGTCACCTCACGCCTGGACTACTGCAACTCCCTGCTCGCAAGCCTACCGGCCTGCGCCATTCTGCCTCTTCAACTCATCCAGAATGCAGCTGCCCGGCTTGTGTTCAACCTCCCGAAATTTTCCCACGTAACCCCCCTGCTGAGGTCTCTCCACTGGCTGCCAGTTGCAGCCAGGATCAGGTTCAAAGTTCTGACCCTGGCCTACACTGCAGCAAATAGGACAGGCCCCGCCTACCTGCAGGACTTAATCCAGAACTATGTTCCTGCTCGACCACTTCGCTCTTCTACAGCAGGGCGACTGGCACTTCCCCCCCTCCGTGTCAAAGGCTCTCGCTTGTCCCGACTGCGGAGTTTTTCCACATTAACACCTCAGTGGTGGAATGAACTTCCCATTCCCCTACGTTCTACTCCAACCCTGCCTGCATTCCGTCGAGGCCTGAAGACACACCTCTTCAGACTCCACCTTGACTGATATCCTCACCTAGGAATATCAGTTCCCTGTTCCCTGTGTTTTCCTGTCTGTTTATTATAGTTTATAATAGTATTTGGAATGGTTTATAATAGCAGTTTATAATGGTATTTGGAATGATTTATAATAGTATAGTTTATAATAGTATTTGGAATGGTTTATAATAGCATAGTTTATAATAGTATTTGGAATGGTTTATAATAGTATAGTTTATAATAGTATTTGGAATGAAAGTGTGGTGTTGCTGATTTGCCCACAGCTTACTGTGAACTACAGTCAACGTTCATTGCTAGGGATAGCTGCTACATTATGCAAAGGATGTGCCTTGCCTTGTCTGTTCTGTAATGATGATGATGTCTCTGTACGCACTTACTGTACGTCGCTTTGGATAAAAGCGTCTGCTAAATAAATGTAATGTAATGTAATGTAAAAGACCTGAAGGTATGACCTGCTGTCCATTGTGTTGAGAAGTGGAGTTTTCCCTATATCCAGATGGGACAGTGTATAGCCAGACCTCTGCATGTCACATGCCAGCAGAGAGAACCACATACAAACAACCCAATGCCATAATAACATGAAGGGTATTAACAATGAAACAATATTAAGCAACACAACCTGGGTACAATGCTGTACATCCATCTTGAAAATAGTTGTAAGATTAATGCTTGAAATTAAAGATCACTGTTATTATGGCTATGGGTTGATTAGATATGGGTGGTCTGGTGTCCAGAACAAAATATATAGATTATACCAGCAATTAAGCAAAGAGAACATTTTCAGAATATTTATTTCACACAATATGGTGACATTCATAATATTGTAAATAAACTGTAGGACTATTCCCCTCCACCACCATTCAAGCCACAATGACACCGGGTTCTTTCTGTCATTTTGTATGTTTATTATCAAATCAGAAATATATGAACAATGATTGGTGACAGGTAAAAGATGACATGTTGATATTGGAATAATCTTATGCAAATACAATTCTATTTATCCATACATTAACATAACTGGCAAGGAAAATGTCATCTTTCTTGACATTGTTCCCTCAAAACACATAACGACTCCCAGTATCCGAATGTCCCTATATGTACTATATTAGTTATTAATTCATACAAACTCAATTTATCCTGTTAAAGACATTGGATGGCATTCAATTCAATAAGTTCATTGTCAGGGTCCAAAGGGACCACCTGCTGTCATGTAATTTGAATAAATCATGAACACATATGAGTAGCTGAATCATGTATGCTATGTAATGTTTTAGTGTGAAAATAAATCTCAACAGACTGGTCAAGTAAAGGATATATACAGTGAACAGTGAATTTTTTTTCTGTGTTTTGGCTCTGTACTCCAGCACTTTGGATGTGAAATGAAACAATGATTGTGAGGCTAAAATACAGACTGCAAGCTTCAATTTTAGGGCATTTTCATCCATATTGTAACTGAAGAAGGCTGCAGTACAGGCCTGGCATAGCATCACCAGTGAATATACCCAGCGTCTGATGATTTCTACAGCTCGCAGACTTCAGGCAGTCCTTGCACGCAAAGGATATGCAACCAAGTATTATTTCATAGCAACATAATTAATGATTAGGATTAATACACTTTTCCTACACAAGAAATATCTTCAATGCATTCACTGTACAACTCTAAAGAAGTCCCATGAAAGAGACATTTCTCATTTATATTGGTACAGATATTCTGCAATAAAATATTCTTTAGAACCACCACTCAAAAGTCTATGAAAACATGCATGTAAGTTATGATACTTAACATAGCTACATAGATTCTCACATTACAATGTATGGCTACTGATGGCTACGATGTCTTCTGGGTTTAGATTAGCTAAAATGACATGTCTACCATGTTTCCTAGTCTAAACACAGATGACAGGTGTAGTTTAGGCCATTTCATAAATTGACAGACAAGAAACAACTGAATATGAGCATTATACTTCAAACGAATTTGAATTGACGGATTCGCAAAGGCTTTTGGCTTCGATTGCCGTAGTGTGTGCAGGCTGGCCACCCGAACTAGTTACAATTTTTGCACAGCCTCTTTCACCGTCCCGCAATACACCCAATTGGTCAACAAGGCTAGACTTGCTGAAGCTGTTCAAGGATATATCCACTTGCATGACCGCGCAAGCAGGGACTAAAGAAACTCCTTTTCACATTTCTTATAGAGATTTTACTCACTGTTTTCTTCCTTTTTCTTAACACTAACACGTCGCCAATTGCGTCATATCAACATTGTTTCATCATTTATGCTATGTTTCAATCCTGTCATGACTTGTTAAACATAGCAATACTGCAAATGCTTATGTTGTAATCATAAAAGTGCACTTAGATTAGTTTCTTTAGTTTCTAGATAAGTGTGAATCATTGTCTCTCTTCCTCCAGGAACACATTGACGTAATTTGCATAATGGGCACATTAAGATATTAAGACAATGATTGTGATATCAAAACTTAAAACAAGTTTCTAATCCATCTGGCGTGGAGCGTCATTAAATGAACAGACCGCAGTATAGTATACGGACATTTGCTCCCAGTGCCGTATTCGACAGCAGTTCCACAGCCTTTGCGAATCCGCCAAATTCAATTTCGTTTTAAGTATACTGGGGCCTTTACCCACCTGTGATGCTTAAATCTCAGGTGACATAGAACTCACGTGAATATGCTTTACCATTACCCCTTCTTTCCTATAAATAAGGCGGCCTTTCAACATTTCTTGCACTTTATGTCGCATTGGTGTATTTTATTGAATGCATATGATATACACTGCCTGGCCAAAAAAAAAGTTGCACACTCTAATATTTAATTGGACTGCCTTTAGCTTTGATTACGGCGTGAATTCATCGTGGCATTGTTTTGACAACCTTATGCAACATCACAACATTTATTTCCGTCCAGAGTTGCATTAATTTTTGGCCGAGATCTTGTATTGATGACGGGAGAGTCGAACCACATCCCAAAGACTTTTCTCCAGCACATCCCAAAGACTTTCAATGGGGTTAAGGTCAGGACTTTGGTGGCCAATTCATGTGTGAAAATGATTCCTCATGCTCCCTGAACCACTCTTTCACAATTTGAGCCCAATGAATCTTGGCATTGTCGTCCTGGAATATGCCCATGGATGGGATAACCTGGTCATTCAGTACATTCAGGTACTCAGCTGACTTCATTTTATTGCTGCATAACGTTGCTGAGCCAAGACCTGACCAATTGAAGCAACCCCAGATCATAACACTGCCTCCAGAGACTTGTACAGTGGGCACTATGCATGACGGGTGCAACGGCGACTTTTTTTTTGGCCAGGCAGTGTATGAAACCATGACCAATTTTGCATTCATTTGTCTTCTGAAGTGATGATAAGTCCAGGGTGAGGGCTATTTTAACACACAAGTACACAATATAAACACTTGTAAGACATTGTGGAGGAGATTGAAAATGATCAAAGAACATAAGGACTGATATAGGCCTACCTGGGAGAGGGGAGAGTGCGTCTTCCATCTTATGTGTAGTTTTGTGATTAACTATACAGTAAATATAATATCAGCTTGCATAATCCAATATCAAGAACAAAATTGCTGTTTTCTATTTTTATATTCTGAATTTATATCAGAATGTATGTACACAAATGATGTTCTACTCCTGACTGAAGGGAAATACAGCTGTATAACAAATTTAGCCGATTGAAGCTCAGCGCAGGTAACCAATTGTGCAGTGCAGGTAAGCCTTCACAGTAACATTCTACTGCAGTATAGAATCTACTCTCCTTCAACAACTTTCGATTATAAAGTCCTGTCACTGTAACATTCTACTGATAACTTTCAATATCATCACTGTAACAGTAGCATTTTTACTGGAATATAGACACAAGATTATTTTAGTTTTAACAAGCTTTATTATTGTCTGTTTGGTGCTTCATATGTGCTTTGAAAATACGCATTTTGGTAAAATGTAAAGTTGGTCTGTTGTAGCATGCATATAACCTTAATATGTGTTACCTATTACATCATTACTATTGGACAAATTAATTAACATAAATTAACAATTTTCTATTGCCATACAACCTCTATGCTGGAGGCACTTGGATACCATAACATCTTTATATCCGTTGGTAGAAGCCTGCCATAATGTTTGTTTGCTTATGTATTGTTTACCATTTTATGATTATTATTTAGAGCTCAAAAAACTGTGAAGGTCCATTTTTGTTTCAGTTTTGCATATAATTTTTGTTCCCCTTCAAGAATGTCTTTTGTTGGTTCAAGGTCAGCTTCAGCAGGATATTGTAAAGAGGACAGGAATGGGGGTACTTCTGCCTCTTTGACCCACGCCTGAGGACATTCCCAATGCACAGAGCTACCCCTGCTGAACACACTCGTCTCTCATCCTCTCCATGAACGAACTGTTGGTGCGATTGCAGCCTCGCCGTGTCGCAGTGAAACAGACAGAGAGGGAGAGAGGAAAGGAGGGAGGGAGAGGAGAGGAGAGAGAGGGAGCATCTGTTCTGTGTGCACTGGGATTTTTGCCATTAGGACCTTAGGACAGGGAGAAGATTGTCAGAAGGTATTGAAATTCAAGCAAAATTGTTGTCTGGATTTGAAGGGTATTGCGATTGTGTTGGAGAGACCTTTTTGTTCCTCTCTCTCTTGCTCTCTTTCTCTGTCTCTATCTCTTGCTCTCTCTCTTCCTCGCTCTCTCTCTCTCCTATCAATGCCTCGCTTACCTGCAGGCTGGCAGTGTTTCTGCGGAGTGGGTAAATAAGCCTATAAAGGATGCATTGAGAGGGGAGAGGGCCTCCGAGCTGCAGGCAGTGCTGCAGAGAGCCGGGACAGGGCAGGGGGTGGAGAGGTGTGCGAGGAGGCACAGGGGTTTGGGGGAGGGGGTGGGCAGCAGCAGTCTGGGCTTGTCCGTGCGGTGGAACAGTGCTGGTGAATAGGAAGGTTTTTGGGAGGGGGGGGGGCCATTGGGGCTGCGGGACGGATACAGACTGCAGAGAGATGCAGAGGGGAGCTCAGAGAGGGGCAGATGGGGGCAACCCTCTTACCCCCCTTGCCCATAGGCGAGGAGTTCGGACCGGCTGCGCAGAACCCTCGCTGGAAGCCTCTGCTCAGGATTAGAGTCCCTCCTGGCCTGGGACGCTCTGGGGGAAAGGAGTGAGGAGAAGGAGGGGAGGGGAGGGGAGGGGGAGGAGTGTGGGGGGGGGGGGGAGACTATATTTTTGGATATGGGCTCTTCTGAGCTGCTATAAAGATGTAGTGTGAGAGGAGAGCTGAACAAGGACATCGCTGTGCTGCGGGGGCGCTGCAAGGACAGGAGGACTCTGGGAGAGAGGGACACTCCAGCGGGGGACGCAGAAACCTGGGCATCCAGTGGGTCAGGAAGGTAAGGAAAACATGGACATTAAGTGTGTGTGTGTGTGTTGCAGAATGATATTTTGTGTGTGCATTTCTGTGTGTGTGTGTGTGTGTCTGTGTGAGAGAGAGAGAGAGAGAGAGAGAGAGAGAGAGAGAGAGAGAGAGAGAGAGAGAGAGAGAGAGAGTGTATGGGTATGAGTCTTAAGTCGCAGTGAAAATGAAAAATATTTGTGTGGGAGATTTAAGGTGTGCGTGTGTGTGTGCAGAGAGAGACAGAGAGAGAGAGAGAGAACTGTTGTGTAAGTTGTGGAGATTTGTGTGTGTCACTAAGTAGTTGTGTAAGTTGTCACGGTCTGTGTATTCAAGTCACCGGACGAGAGTATACATCACCAGAATTTTAAGAAAGTTTTCACTGGAAAAGTAGAAGGGTGTGCGTCGGTGGCGGGGGTGGGGGAAAGGGGACTTTTGGCTGAAACAGTGACTGTATATGTGTATGAGTATGAGTTTGTGTCAGTGATGTTGTGTTTCCACTCTCTGTGGTATATATTAGTGCATACTGGCTGGTTCCCTGAGGCTGGCTGTTAATGCTCCTCTGAGGGCCGGATCAGACAGGGGTCCCTCAGTATTCTGTTTGAGGATGTCAGCTCAGAGAGGGGAAGGGCCCTCGTGCCCTGCGCCATCGTAGCTTCGCTTTGGTGCTCCTGGGACTTGAAATGCAACAGAAGCATAAATGTGCTTAAATGATTTTACACACCAACCTACTTAAGTACTATACAGAGATACAGTGGGGTTACATATAGCCCTACCTTAAAAAATGTAGTTACATACCACCTTATTTTAGTAAAATATAAAGTATATCCACATTGCGATACATTTACATCACATATTGGGCATATACAGATCCTTTCCAAAAAATTGGAATATCATGGAAAAGTTTTTTTTTTTCCATAATTCCATTCAAAAAGTGAAACTTTCATAGATTATAGATTCATTACACACAAAGTGAAATATTTCTAGCCTTTATTTGTTTAATTTTTCATAATTTTGGCTTACAGCTCCAGAAAACCCCAAAACAGTATTTCAAGAAATTAGAATAGTGTGTTGAAAATCAGCATTTACTTCAGTTATTTCAGAGAATTAATGTCTTAGACTGAGTGTCACACTATCATCTAATTTACTCAAAACACCTGCAAAGTTTATGTCAGTTTGGTTCAGTATGGGGAAGACTGCAGACTTGACAATTGGCCAGAAGACCATCATTGGAAGACCACCCTCCAGAAGATGGGTAAGCCACAAAAGGTCATCGCTAAGGAGGCTGGCTGTTCACAGAGTGCAGTGTCCAAGCATATCAATAGAAAGTTTAATGGAAGGGAAAAATGTGGCAGGAGAAGGTGCACAAGCAAAAGAGATGACCGTAGGCTTCAGCGGATTGTCAAGCAAAGACGATTCCAAAATTTGGCGGAGATGCAGAGGGAGTGGACTGAGGCTGGAGTCAGTGCTTCAAAAACCACCACGTACAGACGTATCCGGGACATGGGCTACAACTGTCGGATTCCTCGAGTCAAGCCACTCCACTCATTCTCTGAAATAACTGAAGTAAATGCTGATTTTCGACACACTATTCTAATTTCCTGAAATACTGTTTTGGGGGTTTTCTGGAGCTGTAAGCCAAAATTATGAAAAATGAAACAAATAAAGGCTAGAAATATTTCACTTTGTGTGTAATGAATCTATAATCTATGAAAGTTTCACTTTTTGAATGGAATTATGGAAAAAAAAAACTTTTCTATGATATTCTAATTTTTTGGAAAGGATCTGTACATATTGAAATGTTACTTATAGATATCTGGTAAAATTATAAAAATCTCCTGCATATCAATTTCCATGAACCATGTTGCTAACCAGTTCACATAGTCATATGAAAGAACAATTTTGCCTGGAGTATTGGTGAAAATAGATGTTTCTTTAAAAATGTGAACCTAGTGTGTTGTAAACACAGCCTGTCTGATCACAGTCAAGCACATCTCACTCTGCTGTAGTGCAACATAACAGTACATTATACCAGTGGCTCTCCATCCTTGGATTATATAGGCTGCATGTCCACAGGCTGAATATATGAATAATAATAATGCTCTTATATGGTACTCTGAATTTTGATCACTGAATTGTTTTCAATGTCTTTCTACATTTTAGATACAGATACATACAGTGCACTCCAAAATAATCACTTTAAGGGTTTTTTCTCCTGACTTATTTTTCCTTAGAGTTCAATAAGAAAATGAGTCAGGAGAAACAACCCTTAAAGTGATCCATCCATATCTACTACTAGCAGAGTGATGGTTTGAGGCTCGTTTGATACCTCAGACCCTTGATGACTTAGAGCCATTTAGCCAACCATGTGTTCCATACTATTCCCGTGTAATTTACAGCTTAATCTAGTCCCACCCCCCAATTCCCATAGAGATCCATTCAAATGCAGAGAGGTCATTGTATCGCTTGTAAGAGTACCTGAAAATACAATATCAAGAGTCTTTTGATGTTGTTGGGTCACAGACATCAGGAAGTCATGGAATGCAAAGGATATGTAACCAAATATTAAATATGATGATTTTATTTAAGTTTATGTTCATTTGTCCAATTACTTTTGGTGCCCTAAAATGGAGGGGGGGGGGGGGGGGGGGGGGGGGGTGTAAAAAGGGCAACAATTGCTACACGGTTCACCCAATATGGATGTAAAAACCCTCAAATTAAAGCTGAAAGTCTGCACTTTAACATCATAGTCACTGTTCCATTTCAAATACAATGTGCTGGAGTACAGAGCCAAAACAACAAATAATGTGTCACTTTTGGAGTGCAATGTATATGCAGATATATGAAGACTGTAGTAACTCTAATAGTTACTATTATGCATTTTATATTTATAGATATTGTTCTTCTAGCAACCCAGGTTTGATTCCTGGCTGGGCAAAGGCCCTACATTTCGTGAACAACAACCTCAGCGGTATTTTTGTTTTTTGATTGATTATTGTTATTATTATGATTGATTGTTCTTTGGCAATATGTATTGTAAATATTCTGTACCAATAAAGCAATTTAAATCTGAATCTGAGAGAGAATAGTTTATTTGAGGTTAGCTCAGATGACCCTCTAGTGGCTGAGTGAGGAACTGCAGTATGTGTGGTACTGAGCCAATCTTCTTCAGTTTGTTTCCCCCTTATATCGGTTTTGTGTATTTTGCTGATTGACCACTCTGTCTGTCTGTCTTCCTCAACACACCAATCAGCGATTGTTAAGACTGACCACATCTGTAGAAACCATAAGTAAAATTTAATATTCATAGAGTGATGATATAATTCACCAAACAACAACAGTCAAGTACGGAAATAAATAAAATATTTTTTTATCACTGTGTTATATCATTCGTTTCCATGCATAGCCAGCCCAACAGTATTCAGCCCTCTGCGGCGGGTGAGATATATTAAACTGATCCACAGCTGGGATGCTCATATGTGGAATTAATGACCCTAAAGCATCATTAATGTCTAAAATTACTCTGAGCACTGATAGTGTTTAGGTAATGGAAATCTTACAGTTGGAAATTGACAATGTAAGACACACGCACATACACACACACACACACTCTCTCTCATACACACTCATGCATATGCAAGCACATGCAGACACACACACATAATCACACAGAGACACACACCTGGCCCTTCCAAGCCCTTCCCTCTTCCCCCTCACCTGGCCCTGCCCCTCCTCTCCCTCTTTCTCACTGACTCTGTAAAAGCGCCCGGTCCCACAGCCCAAATCCACACTCACGTGCACCACACCTCAAGCTGCCTCTACCTCACCTGAGACTCACACCTGGATAAGAAAGATACAGCTAACGGACAGAGCTGTTAGACGCGAGGGCTCGGAGATATCCTGCCTGCGAACACAGAGATATCTCACTTGTGAACACCGCGACATCTCACCTGAGACCACAGGGATATCTCACCTGTGATGTCAGTGGACTGACCGGTGATTCCTGTCCTGTGCTGTGTGAGGTGTGAAAGATCACCATGACTATGGTGAGTACCCGCATGAGAGAGAGGAAGGATGAATCTGTACCTCTCTCCTGGATAAAAACTGAGGCAGTCCTGAGAGTGTGCACATCCAGTTTGCATGGTGTTTTGATTTAGAGGCTTTTTTATTCACATGCTCTTGCATAATTTACAGGCTTTTGTTGCTTAATTCAGATGCTCTTGTAGGACACAAGAGGCTTTTGTAGAATTTTAGAGGCTCTTGTAAAAATTTAGAAGCTCTTGTAGGATTTTAGAGGCTATTGTAGGATTCTAGAGGCTCTAGCTTGATGGCACCAGATTGGTTGTTGCAAGTTCACAGCAGCCTAATAGGGCAGAATGAATTTGATGTGATTGGGAATACAAGTCCAACCATTAACTTCACACATGCGACTTTAATTTTATGAAGATTCAGGATTAGAACGCAATCCATAAATACACATTCGAAAACCTGGATATGGATGTGCTCCACAGTATGTGTATTGTGTTATGCAGTTGTTGTTTCTCATTGTTGGTGGGAGGCTAGCCACGTGCTGTGTTTTGTTTATTGTGTAGAGATGGATAATCTGATGTGCTCAATTCTGCTCCCATACTGAGTGGGGGAGTAAAGTGGGCTTTGAGCCTCTAATTAAGCACAGTCTTTGGCAGGACTCCGTCAGTGTGTCTGTCTGTTTGCCCCTCAGGGTGACAGTGTCCTGGTCCCTATAGATCCTCTCTGGGGAAAGAACTGAAGAGGTGCTGCAGGGAACACGCTCACGCTCCCCCACACACGCACAACACACACCACAGCCGTCGCTAAACACATGCACACACACACACACCACAGCTGTCACTACACACATGCACCCACACACAGACATACCATAACCGCCACCACACACACGCACACATACCACAGCTGCCAGCACACACACTCTCTGATGTATAATAACAATGTGTGTGTGTAGGGATGGCTGTTGTGGTGATATGTGTAGTGTGTAATTATGTGCATGTGTAATTGGTGGCTGTGGTGTCTGTGTGTGTGTGTGTGCAGGGTTTAAGGATGTATGATATGAATCCTGTGAATGAAGCCACTCTTTCTCCTGCAGTCTGAGCAGGACGGATGGGGGTGGGGGGTAATTTATTGAATGAAAGGGGGGGATTGTTCTCCCCCCGCCAGTCCTCCACTCCCAGAGTTCTGGCCAAGTCCACCCAGCCTTTAATTAAGACCATTAGAGAAAGGGAGGGAGAGAGCGAGAGAGAGAAAAAGAGAAGGGGAACGAACAGACACTCCAGCACTGTTGGTTAATAGACTCCTCTTCTCCCCACATCTGTCACTTTGTAGATAGAGGTATTAGTCTGTACGTTTTTTAAATATATTATGAACCTGTAAATAGATGTGTTTCTAGGGAGATGTAATAGTCTGTGGTTATATGTAGTAATCTCTATATAGATGTATTCATTTGAACATGGCTGTGGTAATGAGAAAGATTCACTTGTATGGTGTGAATCTTGAAATGTTGTAGCCTCAACAAGTTTGTGTGGGAGAGAATGTGTGTGTGCTATTGGTTGAGAGAGTGCGTGTGCTTGTGTGTGGCAGCGGCTGTGGTATGTGTTGTGTGTGCGCGCGTGTGTGTGTGTTCTGGCGGGCTGTGGTATGTGTTGTGTGTGTGTGTGTTTGTGAATGGTGGGGATACTCATGTGGAAAAGTACAGGCACAGGAAAAACCCAGCAATCCCAATGGAAAGCAGTCTGCATGTGGGGCAGGGGAGAGCCACGCCCGCAGAGCTGAGAAAGTCTTTCAATATTCCTCCTCTCAAAAACCTGTCTGAAGAAATCACCACAAATCACCGTTTTACCATCTCAGTGTGAGCTTCTAAAGCATGTGGCTTTGGCTGTCCACAATCAAGAAACCCCTTAGTTTTTAATACAAACTTCAACATTTTTTTAAAAGTGTAGTAAAGACCATGGAAGCTCCATCTTCATCTTAGACTCCCAGAATGCACTGTGATAGTTGCCCTATCTCCCTGCTAGCACAAAACTTGCTCATTGCTAACAAGGTGAGCAGTAAAAATTCAACACTGAAAGACACAATCCAGCTTATTGGACACGGTTGAATATTTCTACTACTGTGTCTGTGTGCATCTATGAGAACAATATTTTACGGAACAGAATATTTTATTTTTGTAAATGCAACCTTGAGGAATAATTTAGGGTTTGCTCTGGAAGCGTACTATGAAACCAAATGATTTAAAATGAGCTTCTCTCCTTGATTATTTAACTTTCATATGGATATGGACTAATAAAGATATATCAGTATTACATTGTAGCCTTTGTTGCAGTTCTAATGCTAATTCTGCTATGACTGTGAGGTCTTTTAGCCCTGCTGCCCCATATTCTCCCCCCTCAGATGCCCTCCCGCTGCCGGACGGCTCTGCATATCGTGGGCACCACGCTCTTCGCCGCGGTCGTCCTGTTCGGGATCCTCCTGGCCTACGTGACGGGCTACCAGTTCATCCACACCGAGCAAGCACCACCTGTCCTTCGGGTCTCTACGGTGCCATCCTGGGGCTGCACCTGTTCCTGCAGAGCCTCTTCGCCTTCCTGGAGCACCGGCGGATGCGGCGGCTCCGCCCGCCCGCAGCTCCTGCGCCGCTCCGTGGCGCTCTGCATCGCCGCCTACCAGGAGGACCCGGACTACCTGCGCAAGTGCCTCCGCAGCGTGCGCCGCCTCTCCTTCCCCCGGCCTGAAGGTGGTGCTGGGTGGTGGACGGCAACCGGCCGGAGGACGCCTACATGATGGACATCTTCCGGGAGGTGATGGGCGCGGAGCAGGCGTGGCAGCGTGGTGTGGAGCGGGAACTACCACTCGGAGGGGACGCGGGCGGAGGACGCCGCCCGGGGTGGTGGGGGTTGCTGCGGGGGCTGCAGGTACTCCTGCGTCATGCAGCAGTGGGGAGGCAAGAGGGAGGTGATGTACACGGCCTTCAAGGCCCTGGGAGACTCGGGTGGACTATATGCAGGTGAGTCTCCAGCAAAGGTCGCCTCAGGCGACACTCCGCTCGCTGCCCTTCTGTGACTCCACAGCCCCCGGTGTTTCTGTTGATGTGATTTCTGTAGTTTGAATGTCAATGGTTGTGGTTGGAGTGTCTGTAGTTTGAGCACAGTGGCTGGTGTCTGGTTGGAGTGTGTAGTTTGAGCGTTAGATGTGTTTGGAGTGTCTGCAGTTTGAGCATCAGTGGAGTGGCTGGCATCTGTTAGTTTGAGTGTCAGTGACTGTCTGTGGTTTGACTCTATGTTGGTCTATGTTGAGTGTCACTGTTTGTTGTTGGAGTGCCTGTAGTTTGAATGTCTGTGGCTGGTGTCTGTAATTGAACCGTCTGTAGTGAATTATTGTTGTTATTATAAAGGAGGTTACGGAAGCACACTGTCTGTTCTGGTTTCTGGCGCCATCCTTTGAGGCTATAAAGATCTTACCACAACTACTGGACACACAAAGTCACCACCTGTTTCCCTACAGCTGTTCGAAACTTTAAATAAAGCCTCCTGCCATTGTCACAGCTCAGTAAATTCCTCTTTTCTCTTTTGATGGTACTTTTTGATGGTGCAGCAAATGGTAATTTGCGTTATTGAATATTTATTTGAGGGTTGGATGATGTAAGATGTCAAAGGCCTAAGGAGAGGATTTGGTCATTGTTTTTTTTATCTATCTGAAGGTGGGTCACCTTTGATGGTTCAGAGAGGGGTCAGGGGTCAGACGCTGCCTGTCACACACCTGTACTTATTAAGCCCGCCTCAGCACACCTGCATTCCATCTGTGACCTCTAATAACCTCCAGTCCATTGCTAGATTGTCATCTGTTGAAATAAGCGGGACCTGGTGTGTGTGTGTGTGTGCATGTGTGTTTATGTAGTATATTAGGGGTGTCTATTTTGGTGTATAATGGTCAATGTTAAGTTGTGTTTTAAAACAAAATATTGATGTTTTAAATATATACACATATACAGATAAATATTATATGGGAGCATGCTTGTTATTTGTATTTATGATTAAATCTCCCAGTATTGTCTCTCAGTAATACCTAAATCATTTTACCTGACACCAGACAGGTTACCTGTGTTAATTGCTCTTTACAGGTATGTAGAAACATGCAATGTTAACCATGTTACATGCTCTGTACAGGTGTGTTAGAGAAGACAGGTTACCCGTTTTACCTGCTCAGTGAGATTTCCCTACTTTTATATTGTTATCCGAGTGCTGCAGCATTATTAGCTGTGCGCTGATGCTGACACCTGTGTTACCTGTGCAGGTGTGTGACTCAGACACAGTTCTGGACCCTGTCTGCACCATAGAGATGCTGAAGATTCTAGAAGAGGATTCTGAGGTGGGAGGAGTCGGAGGAGATGTGCAGGTGAGTTTAATTTTCCCCCTTGTACGATGTCGAAAGCTGGTGCTGCCATGTATCCAAGCAGTTTATAAGCAGTTTATCTCCCCATCCATGCATTGTGACCAATCACAGTGCTAATCTCTGCCCTGTCCCTGCATTGTGACCAATTGCATGGCTTTGTACTTACGTTGCTACTGCGTTATAACCCATCACATTGTTCGTACCTACCCCGTTCCTGTTCCCGTGCTATAACCAATCACAGCGCTTGTATTTGCCCCTGTCCCTGCAGATCCTAAATAAGTATGACTCCTGGATCTCCTTCCTGAGCAGCGTGCGATACTGGATGGCGTTTAACGTGGAGCGGGCGTGCCAGTCGTACTTCGGCTGTGTGCAGTGCATCAGTGGCCCGCTGGGCATGTACCGCAACAGCCTTCTGCAGAACTTCCTGGAGCCCTTGGTACCAGCAGACCTTCCTGGGAACTAAGTGCAGCTTCGGCGTACGACCGGCACCTGACCAACCGCGTGCTCAGCCTGGGCTACAAGACCAAGTTCACGGCGCGGGCCCAGTGCCTGACGGAGACGCCCACCAGCTACCTGCGCTGGCTCAACCAGCAGACGCGCTGGAGCAAGTCGTACTTCCGCGAGTGGCTCTACAACGCCCCTGTGGTTCCACAAGCACAGCTTGTGGATGACCTACGAGTCAGTGGTGACCGGCTTCTTCCCCTTTTTCCTGGTCGCCACAGTGATCCAGCTGTTCTACCGCGGGCGGCTGTGGAACATCCTGCTGTTCCTGCTGACGGTGCAGCTGGTGGGCGTGGTGAAGGCGGGCTACGCCTGTTTCCTGCGGGGCAGCGTGGTGATGATCTTCATGTCACTGTACTCCCTACTCTAACATGTCCAGCCTGCTTCCCGCCAAGATCTTCGCCCTGCTCACCATCAACCAGACCAGCTGGGGCACGTCGGGCCGCAGGAAGATCGTGGTGAACTTCATGGGGGCGGTGCCTGTGACGGTGTGGGCGGGCGTGCTGCTGGGGGGCGTGGCCTACACCATCTACTGCGAGACGCAGGCGGAGCTGGGGCGGACGGAAGCGAGCGCTTGCTGGTGGCAGGCGCGACGCTGTACGCCTGCTACTGGGCCGCTCTGCTGGCGCTCTACCTCGCAATCGTGGCCAAACGCTGCAACAAGCGGGAGGAGCAGTTACAGCCTGGCTTACGCAGAGGCCTAGGACACGCCCACCCCCACTCCCTCCCTTTCCCATTGGTGCTGCTGACACAGCTGATCCAGAGGCCACGCCCCTTCCCAGGTGCTATAGTTCCCAGTTTAACAGGGTTCCTCAGACTCTCACCCTCACAAACTGTGCCAAAGTTCAGGGGCTTTCTTGTTTATTTTATTTTTGTGTTTAAGAATGAACTCTTACAGGGAGTAAGGTATGTAACCCGGAGGTACTGAGTTCATGCAACATCAGCTACGCTGGTGCCGTGCACCAGAGGTTTTTAAGCACATACCTGCTGCAGGTTTGGGGAGAGGGGTGGGTCCTTCACTCTTTCAGGCCATAGCTGCCATCTTGGCTCTCAACAGACAGGGAAATGCCTGTTGACACAGGAAAGCAGGACAAGAGAAATAACACTGATTTGATAACACCAATTTAGCAACACTGACTCCTGCATCATACCAGGTAGGACCGTGGGGGCTCTGCCATGACTCTCTCTACTGGTGCACTTTTAAAATCCTAACATTGAACTGACAATCCAGCCTTTTCATTACTTTAACAGTTGTACAGAAGGGTCTGCAAAACTGCCCAAACACTTTGATGAGTCGCAGGGTGGACAACGTGCACTTTTTAACATCCACAACACTTGATCACCAAAATGAGTGGTCTTGCACTCAAAATAAATTGAAACACTTTTGTGTTTAAATAAAACCTGCACACTCTTACTTTGTTAAACAAATTTTAATCTGCCACATCCAGTACAGGATTATGCGTTTACAGTATTTTTAAAAGTAAAAATCTTACAGTCAGGCACTCTCAGCCTCAGTTCTCACATTTCTGGCACAGTGGTGTTGGCCACCAGGAAAGGGTGTTGTCATGAAACAGAGCTGCCTCTAGAGGGCGGTGTGGTGAAAAGTGCATCACAAGGCCAGGGACAGGCATGGCATTGGCAAACTTTATTTAAATTTTTTTTATTTACCTTAAAAAAGTCCCACGTTTCAAGCTTGTGTTAATTTACGACACCCATTCGCAATTTAGTGACATAAGAAGAGATTGGTGATTCTTATCAACTACATCAGTGCAAGATTAACATATAATAAAATACACCATTTACAGCTGCAGGAAATAATTTTCTTGTCTTTACTGAATTTATCCCTCCTATTATGTTTTGGGGTCAATTTGACTCAATTCGGTGTTTGACGTCTCTTAAAAGCCAGTTAACCTTATTCTTTCATCTTGTATGACTTTTCCTAATTTGGATGGTTTATATAGTAAACATGCAATAAACATAATGCTGTTTTCAAAACTCCTGTACCAACTTTGTATACAAATGTGTTGGTGTGAGGTCATTGTGACCCCAGGCTCTGTAGCTGTATGAGACATTTTTTATCTCTCATTTTATGTGGGTGATTCTGGTGGCACTTTCCCATGCAGGTTTCAAACTTCAAAAACTTTCACTTACCTCTGGCTGAGAAGTTTGTCACAGATTTTTAATATTTAGTGCTAAAATGCTAGTCAATTTGGAGACATTCAGAAGGTGGGACACACAAAGTGACAAAGTTCTTCTATTAAAATAGTTTTGTGTCGGTTTTAAACTGTTGGGGTCAATTTGACCCCAAACATAAAAGGCTTCATAAAATTTCAACATAATAGGAGGGTTTAAAAGTCCCTGGAGTCCTAAGAGCTCTGGATTACATAGAGGCTGGGTCAGGAGCAAGATCAGTACAGCACCTGCAGGCCTCACCTGAGATTCTCAATGATTAGCTCATATCCTCACAGGTGCTGAACACAGGGACAGACTATTTCACTTTGCATTCATTTAATTTCCTATAGCCCGTGTGTGACCCCAAAAGACCAGTGTACTGCCATCTACAAGTGCCATCTTCTTCAGCATCACCCCTAATACCGAATAAGGTTACAATTGATTGAGCTAGCCTGGATATGGAGAGGTGGAGCAAATCCAGACCAATGAACACATTCCCATCCAATCAAATTTCGCCATCATCCCAACTCGCACCAATCAAATGTCCGTATCGTCATCTCCGCATTAATATCATATTTCAGGCTTGCAATGAGAGGGATCAGTGATAAATAAAAAGACAAAAGAATAATTATAACTATTAGAAACAGAACAGAGATCAGTTTAGATTACCAGGGAAGTGTTCCTAACATATTTGGTATCAAATAACATAAATTGAATCGTGCTGTAACCAACTTTTTTAATGGGAATGGGAATATCCCTCTTTACTGGGCAAGAACACAAACACTGCACTGTGGGTCATTACTGAGATTTAAAGTTTGCTTTGTTTTAAATAGTGGAAAGTTCACCTCTTGTACATGTATGTGTTCAATTGCATTACATTCTGTCAAACAAGAACAAATGCCTCTCATCAAAGGATGATTGTGAAAGCTGAAACCTTAAAGTGCAAACAAGACACAGAAAAAATGCAGTGTTCTGCAGCGCAAATATCCACAGTGTACATGACCTTGTTTTCTTTGATGGCAGAATTCCAGATGAAGCACAGAGTCCCCGCCGTGTACTCTGATTCAAACTCTGATTCCTTCGAAGTGACAAAGAATATCACTGTTTACAGAGTTTAAGTTAGTTTGATCTTTCTCTCAGACTTAAAGGAATAGTTCACCCATTTTGAAACATTTGATGTTGTCTTACTTACCCCCCAAAATGGTATGTAAGGCTGTAGTGATGCTGTCCTGGTCTCAGCGTTGTAGCTAAACCTGAATGGGAACAGAAGAATAGAACTAATCTCTGATCTTCAGCTGTAAGCTTTGTACAGACATAAGTCATTTATGACCTTCAACTACGATCTTGTAAACAGACATATGCTTAGATCTTCAGCTGTGAGCTTGTTAAAATGCAGACATTAATCAGGCACAGTGAGATTATGGGCTCTATTTGAATAAACCAAGCAATGGTGAACACAAGAGTAAGCGCTTGGCGGTATCGCTCTGAGGGCGTCGGCAAGAAATTTGGTAATTTCATGACGGCAATCTTGGCGCATCTGATGGCGGTATTGCTAAAAGGCTGGGTTTAAATGTCCAAGGTGTGTCTCTATGGTAGCCAATCAAATTGTTGTTCTCATGCTTTAAAAAAAGCCAGTTGGAACGCAATCGCTCCATGCAATTTCATAAAGAGCAACAAACCAAACGCACTGGACCGTCAACGACAAGAGCGATTTTCCGCACAGGAATCAGACATACTTGCAACAGAAGTACAGGCTAGGACTGTAGTAATTTATGGATCACAATCCACACCACCTCGTCTCCCAGAAGTTCGGAAGGCACGGGAGGAGGTGGCGAATGCATTAATTAGCCTACATTAGGTGATGTAGGCATAATTATGATTCAAATGGTAGGCTTATGATTCAACTGTGGTCAATGTGTAATTTATATATTATAGGCTATTGGCCTACATGATCGCAAGTTTCTTGTAAGCTGTCCTGTTTTATTCTAGTAGTTTAAATTAAAATTAATTAATAATAATTATAGGCTATTTGTTCATTAAATGGAAGTGTAATGTTGGCATCACCTATAGACACTACATAGAACTACATGACTAATAAGTTGCCAAATTGCCAGTCTATTGCGTTGCCTAAGAGGTGGTTCCAGCTGATCATAACGCAATGGGTTTTCGTTGGTTCAAATTGTCACTGAGCCGAAAGTATTTTAGAACACGCCCCAGACAGCGCCACCATCCCACTGCAGCGCAAGCGAAAGAATGTTGTTGAGAATTTGTTGATCCTAGCGGTATTGCTGAGAAACGCCATAGCGCCAGTTTTAAGACGTTGATGCTGTCAACAAGCTTGCGTTTGACTATACCGTCCCCTTGCGCTGGTTTGAAAATAGAGCCCTATATGAGCTAGTAGTCATTGTAGGTGGTAGGACTATTGTTCAAATGCAATTTTATCCTTTCCTCAAGAACACCTAATGTTCCTTAAAACAAGGTTACGGTGATACTCTATCACATTACCGGTGATATATATTATGCTACTGCTATTTTGCTAAACCAGTTATAGTGACACCATATCAATAGGCTTTTCTGTCATTATAGAGATACTCTAAACTGCATGTTTTTAGGCCGGCGGTCTTCTAATTGGTTTCTGAGTCCATGTGATTCTGAGGCTGATTGGAGGAAATTGGTATCAATTGCTTTGAACGGCAGCTTTTTCTACTTCAAAACAGAACCTGTGGTCAGTGTGACACCCATTAAAGCTCAACTGAACTTTGGGTTGTGTAGTTACCTGGCCATGATATGAGTCCAAATGGTGGAGAAATATGTTTGTTAGTTGCTCTGTGCTCCCCTGGGGTGATAATCCAGAATAGGGTATTTGTCGCTCTCCATTCACTTCTATAGGGCAGCTAAAACGGTCTTAAAATTACACTTCTAGCACGTATACGAACTAGAATGAAGTTGATTCTGTCAATACAAATAACCAGTCCTCGTACACATTTTTTTTAAAAAGTTTTATTAAATGGGCCTTTCCTGGCTTTTTCGTATTTTATCTGGAACGCAGATCCGGTAGGTAATTCTTGAGACAGAAACAGCGTTAATGCGTGGTGGTTAAGAAACCACACATTGGTCCAAATTTCCAGAGAAGCAAGCATTCCTGGTAATATATAGGATATCTATGGTAAACAAACTGACCTGCCAACATTTTCTAGTCTTTTCTGGTAGCTTGCTAACAACACTGAAGAAAATAGTACTTTTATAAATAATTTTAATTACATTTAAAAAAATACGTATGAGCACTCGTTATTGTTTGTTTTGACAGAATCCGCTTCGTTCTAGTTCGTATACGTGCTAGAAGTATCATTTTGAGACCGTTTTAGCTGCCCTATAGAAGTGAGTGGAGAGCGACAAATACCCTATTCTAGATTATCACCCCAGGGGAGCACAGAGCAACTAACGAATATATTTTGCCACCATTTGGACTCCTATCATGGCCAGGTAACTACACAACCCAAAGTTCTACCAAAGTTCAGTTGTGCTTTAAAAATCACTCGGTGTAAAAAGTGGTGACATCATTCATACTGATTGTTCTAATAACTCAAGTCTCCGATTCTGTTTACAGAGGTGTAGTTCTGTGGCTCTTCACTGTGTAGCACTGTGACGCTTTCAAGAAACTGAACATACAGCTCTTCAACTGGCATACCAGCGACCACACAGCCCCATACACACACACACACATGCACATGATAGCTGTCACTTTAGTAGCAGATTCCAGGTCCTAATCTACGTTCCTATTTACCAACAGCCATTCCACTTGGTTGTTCTAGAGGTGTAAACTGGAGGCTTAAACCGTGCTGACTGAACTATTGGCAATTACACCTTCAGGACTTTGGGACAATATGTAGTACATGGAAATAACTTTGTATTATTAAAAAACAAGCATTTGTCCATTTAATGACTATGGTGTGATGGACAGTCTTATGTAAAATCTGTAAAAGATGTATTTTAAATTAAAGACGTATTTTTTCCTTGTATGGTGTGGAACTATAAATATGTATTTAAATATATATTTTATAGTGTATATATTTAAATATATACGGATATATGGATTTAAGAAAATCATTGAGCAATTCAAATGTTTATTTTTGCAATTGGTTAAGGTCCTATAAGAGGTTGCGGAGTTTTAATAAATAAACAGTATTAAAATAATTCTCCAGATTTCTTGTTTTGGTGCCTGTGCCCCTGAGAATGGGCTGAAAAGGTTCTGAAATGGGGGTATTAAGCGCACCGATGGGTGGAGTTCTCAGCACCAAGGCAACCCTGGTACTCCAGAAGAACATTATGCCTCCAGCCATCATTTTCCAGAATGCCCCTCAACAGTCATCTACAGTGTTTACATCCATATCAGGTGAACACCCTCAAATTAAATCTGAAAGCCTGCATATTAACATCATAGTCACGGTTCCATTTCAAATCCAATGTGCTGGAGTACAGATCCAAAACCACAAAAAATGTGTCACTGTTCAAATACTTTTGGACTGCACTGTATAGAAATGGGGTCATGTGTGTCTTTTCAATTTCCTACGCTGCAGCTCAACAGTACTAAAGTGATAAACATCTTTCCTAATTTATTATATACATGTGAATTCAGACAGTCTTCCCAACTTTTCCAAAAAATTCCTTTGAGCTTCAGGGTGTGCTTCCAACAGCAAATAATCACATTTTAACATCTCCGAACCGATTAACCCCAACACGATATATAGGTATCCCAATAAATATGTAAAGGACAAGGCCTAATACAGAAGGAGAAACAGAGCTCAGATCAGCAGTCAGGTATGTCCTCAAAGGTAGGCCTCTCCTGTGATCCTGTCAGTCATGCAGGGGCGGGGTGGAGCACACAGGTTTAGGGTGGGGTTACACTTTCTTGGGCACGTTGGTGATGATGGGTTTTGGGCGGGTCTTGAAGATGAGTTTTTTCTTTATGAGGGCGGTGACAGAGTATGAGGTAGGCTTCTCCTCTTCCGTTTCCATGGAGACCTGATCCCCCTGCGGCAAGCCGGAGTGCTTCTTCAGAACGGCAAAGGGCTTCTCCAGCTTCACCTGCTTCCCATACAGGATGTGGTGTCCCACGATGAGCACGGGAATGCCCTGAGAAAAGACAGGTGAGACAGGCAGGTAACCACACACACAGTTGAGTCTCAAAAGGTAGCCACACACTAGGGCTGCCCCCAAATAGTCGACTAAACCATTAGTTGATCAAAAGAACTTGGTCTACCAAAATTTGAATTGGTCGAATCGTCGCAGTGTGAAAAAATGTGAGAGTGGAACTATTCATTCCAGACATGCGCCTTGTAACGAACAATTGGTGTCTATTAATTAAAGAATAGATTGTATAGAATGTCTGAGAGAAAATCTAAAGTATGCGAGCATTTCGAGCGTCTAAAGGATGACCCCAAAAAAGTTAAATGTTAACTCTGCAAGCAACAATTCCCCTATCATTCAGCGCATCTTCTCAAAGGCCGGCTTCATTGTCAGAAAAATGTGGAGCTCACTTCTCCCGAGTAACATCAACAAACTCGTGTTCCTCACGCATAATATGAGAAGACTACGATCGGAGGAAAAACAGCAGTGAGTAGGCCTAATGTGACGAGGTTCGCTGGTCACAAGTAGGCTAAAACACACTTTTACGTTGCTAATATAGATTATAATTAATCTTTCGTTTGGCCTGTTGTTTCATATTTCTCTTGTGTTTCAGCTTGCTGTGTTTTTTATTTATTTGTTTTATATAATTTATAGCCTATTTATTTGCATTTTAAAAAGAAAATAAAAGACCCCCCCCACATCTAGTTTTGATAAACGTGAAGTTTAAATTAGCTACACTGTTTTTGCTCTTTCGGACAAAAGACTGCTTTTTTATTTAGTTATTCACTATTTTTTAAGTTGTGCGTTGTTATAAAGAGTGGAAATAAAAATAACAATGTTAAATGTCTCATTGCTCGTTGTTCCGACACATTCATTTACTGCTTTGTCTATGCCGTTAATAGCCTACAGCGCGGGTCATGAGCTAACTGATGCCGTTAATAGGTAGCGCAGGCCAGCAAATCGCAGCCTGTGCTTGAAGTTATAATTTATATTTTAAATGATCATAATGGTTTTGCTTTTTCTCTGTAATATAGTAAACTTACTATAGATCAGATGGAAGTCAAACCATTTGCTCAAAAATACATATTTAAAGAACTAAATTAATATCATAAATGTGTGACGTTTAGTGGTCGACTATGGGTTTGAACTGAGGACTACAGGTCGACCAAGCAAATCTTTGGTCGGGGGCAGCCCTGCCACCCACACACACACACACACACACACACACACACACACACACACACACACACACACACACACACACACACACACACACACACACACACACACACACACACACACACACACACACACACACACACACACACACACACACACACACACACACACACACACACACGTGAGACAAATACAGTGAAGCCGGAAAGTCTGCACACCCCTTTCACCTTCTCCACATTGTATTACGTTACAGACATATTCTACAATAGATTGAGTTCATTTTTTGTCTCAAAATTCTACACAAAATAGCCCATAATGACAGTGAAAACAGGTTTTTAGACATTTGTGCTAATTTTTAAAAAATCAAAAATATCATATGTACACAAGTGTGCACACCCTTTGATATGACACCCAAAAGTGAGCTGAGGTGCATTTTGTTTCCACTGATACTGCTTGAGATGTTTCTACAACTTAATTGGAGTCCACCTGTGATAAATTCAATTGATTGGACATGATTGGGGATTGCCAACACCTGCCTATATAAGGTCCCACAGTTGACAGTGCATGTCAGAGCAAACTCCAAGCCATGGGGTCAAAGGAATTATCTGCAGACCTCAGAAACATTGTGTCAAGGCATAGATCTGGAGAAGGGTACCGAAAAATCTCTGCAGCTTTACAGGTCCCAAAGAGCACAGTGGCCACCATCATCCGTAAATGGAAGAAGTTTGGAACCACCAAGAATCTTCCTAGACCTGGCCGCCCTGCCAAACTGAGTAATCGGGGAAGACGGGCCTTGGCCAGGGAGGTGAGCAGGAACCCGAGGGTCACTCTGACAGAGCTCCAGCGTATCCTTGTGGAGATGGGAGAACCTTTCAGAAGATCAACCATCCAGGCAGCACTCCACCAATCAGGCCTTTATGGTAGAGTGGCCAGACGGAAGCCCCTCCTTAGTAAAAGGCACATCACAGCCCGCTTGGAGTTTGCCAAAAGGCACCTAGAGGACTCTCAAACCATGAGAATCAAGATTCTCTGGTCTGATGAAACCAAAATTGAACTTTTTGGCCTGAATACCAAGCGTCACGTCTGGAGGAAACCAGGCACCGCTCATCACCTGGCTAATACCATCCCTACAGTGAAGCATGGCGGTGGCAGCATCATGATGTGGGGATGTTTTTCAGCAGCGGGAACAGGGCGACTAGTCCTGATAGAGGGAAAGATGAATGCAGCTAAGTACACCGAGATCCTTGAAGAAAACCTGCTCCAGAGCGCTCTGGACCTCAGTACTGGGGCGAAGGTTTACCTTCCAACATGACAACGACCCGAAGCACACAGCCAAGAGAACAAAGGAGTGGCTTCGGAGAAAGTCTGTGCATGTCCTTGAGTGGCCCAGCCAGAGCCCAGACCTGAATCCAATTGAACATCTGTGGAAAGAGCTGAAAATGGCTGTGTACCAACGCTCCCCATTCAACCTGACGGAGCTTGCAAGGATATGCCAAGAGGAATGGGCAAAAATGTCCAGAAACAAGTGTGCCAAGCTCATAGCTTCTTTCCCAAGACGCCTTGAAGCTGTAATCGCTGCCAAAGGTGCAGCAACCAAGTATTAGGCTAAGGGTGTGTACAGATATGTAACCCCTAAATAACCTATTTTTGTCAGTAAAATAAAATTGCATATTTTCTAAAAACCTGTTTTCACTTCGTCATTATTGGCTATTGTGTGTAGATGTTTGAGGCAAAAAATGAACTATCTATTGTAGTATAAGTCTGTAACGTAATAAAACGTGGAGAAGGTGAAAGGGGTGTGCAGACTTTCCGGCTTGACTGTATGCACATGCGCACAGACTACAAACAGATGAGTTACAAAGGTAACCACACAGACACACAGCTGTGACCGAAATGAACGATACAGCACATTCATCTTTGTATGGATGTGCTGTGTCCAATGGTCAAATTTACACATATAAGCGAACACATGCTTTTAGAGGCCCCAAATTAGCCTTCGGTGGCAGAACCTGGTCCCACTGCATGACCTCCCCGCCTCCCCCCAATACCTCCTTGGTGTAATGTAGGTCTCCCATAAGACTCCCAGCAAGTCCAGTGTTGTGCCTGGACATCATCTCCCCCTGCAGCTCCACAAGCAGCCACTCCTCAGGGCCACTCCCCTGTATACTGCCCCCCACAGGAAAACACAGCACATTACACTATATAACACAACCATACCCATTTAATAATAATGTTATTATCCTCATTATTATTGTTTTCCACTGGTTTTATTTTAATTTTTTTCTCCGCGTGTTTGCTAAATTTCCCGCGAGATGGTACATCTTAGTGACTTGAAACTTGGCACAGTCATCATGTGTTTAAAATCTCACCTTAATCAGCCTCATGGTGGCGCTATAATTAAAATGTCTATTTATTCAGTTTTAATGTAATATCTCCCACACCCTTTGTTCAATTCACACCAAATTTGCTATGAGTATTCCATGGAAGCACATGTACTTGCATGCACAATATCATGGAAGTCCGCCATATTGAATTTTCCGCTAATTTGCATATAATGCCAAATAGTTTTTTCCCTAAGGCTTTTTTGTTTCTTGACCAATTTGGCCCGGACTTGGTACATATTATTAGTGTACCTAATTATACTTGCTAACTATAATCCAGCTATATTGGACAATAACTACAGGAACTGTGAGCCAATCAATGTGAGATTGGGCGTGGCCTATCAAATAAATGGCCATAACTCATTGACCGTTCATCCAATTTGAACAACATGAGAATAACGTTTGTGAGATACCACTGAGGATGCATACCTAAGTATGTCCAAAAGCCTCCACGGGGCCCCTATAAACCTTAAAAATGTTTTTCTAATTAATGGCTCAATACAATCCTGAAATTCTATATACATGGTCCAGGGCTGGAATTTATGAAATTGGCCATGACCTATCACCAGGGCCACCAGTTTATCTTAACCACATGACTCACAGGGATTTAAACTCAGGGCCGTTTCCGGGGATGGGTTGCACGGGGGGGGCACGGGGGCAATACCCCCCCAAATGCTCCGACTGCCCCCCAAAGCCAAATCCATAAAAAATGTAATCCGACAATATGAAGTCAGCTCATATTGATAGCTCAGTAGGCTATTTGAGCTACAGACGATTCGGCCAATCATAAAAATGTCACATCGAAATAATATATTTCTCTAATATCCGATTGGTTGGTTTGACCATATAAAACATGGAGACGCAGCGAGAGAGAGAGAGAGGTCAGTTTTTTTGATCAATCGATGCTGTCTCTTCTTGATAACTGTAACTGTTCCGCATTGCTTAGGATATAATATTCGCTAGCCAAGCTTACTCAGTGGCGAGAGTCTCCATCTGGCATATTCGATTTTAAATAGATTGATTACGTGTTGCATCAGCCTAGATGTTATAGCTGCGTTTCTGCGAAACATCTGCAGCATTGTATTAGCTGGCTGCACGTGTGTGTGTTAGCCTACTCTGCTGTGTGTTGGCTAGTTAGCCCTACTTTCCTCAAACTTTGGAATACTTCACATATATTAAAATACACGATCATATCGGTCTCTCTCTCTTACGTTCTCTTTCACTCTCACGGTGAAATGGCAGCAGTCAACAGAGGCAAGCCCCCTGGTGTCTCAGGCATAAAATATATAAAAAAATAATTATATATACACACACACACACACACATATATATACAGATCCTTTCCAAAAAATTTGAATATCATGGAAGTTGTTTTTTTTCCATAATTCCATTCAAAAAGTGAAACTTTCATAGATTATAGATTCATTACACACAAAGTGAAATATTTCTAGCCTTTATTTGTTTCATTTTTCATAATTTTGGCTTACAGCTCCAGAAAACCCCCAAAACAGTATTTCAAGAAATTAGAATAGTGTGTCGAAAATCAGCATTTACTTCAGTTATTTCAGAGAATGAGTGGAGTGGCTTGACTCGAGGAATCCGACAGTTGTAGCCCATGTCCCGGATACGTCTGTACGTGGTGGTTTTTGAAGCACTGACTCCAGCCTCAGTCCACTCCCTCTGCATCTCTGCCAAATTTTGGAATCGTCTTTGCTAGACAATCCGCTGAAGCCTACGGTCATCTCTTTTGCTTGTGCACCTTCTCCTGCCACATTTTTCCCTTCCACTAAACTTTCTATTGATATGCTTGGACACTGCACTCTGTGAACAGCCAGCCTCCTTAGCGATGACCTTTTGTGGCTTACCCATCTTCTGGAGGGTGTCAATGATGGTCTTCTGGCCAATTGTCAAGTCTGCAGTCTTCCCCATACTGAACCAAACTGAGATAAACTTTGCAGGTGTTTTGAGTAAATTAGATGATAGTGTGACACTCAGTCTAAAACATTCATTCTCTGAAATAACTGAAGTAAATGCTGATTTTCGACACACTATTCTAATTTCTTGAAATACTGTTTTGGGGGTTTTCTGGAGCTGTAAGCCAAAATTATGAAAAATGAAACAAATAAAGGCTAGAAATATTTCACTTTGTGTGTAATGAATCTATAATCTATGAAAGTTTCACCTTTTGAATGGAATTATGGAAAAAAAACAACTTTTCCATGATATTCTAATTTTTTGGAAAGGATCTGTATATATATACTGTATATAAATTAAATGATGAGCCAATTACAGTACCGTAGTTTCATATGTAAATTGAAATGATCACAAAGAGACTGAAATGAGGAAGGAATAAGTAATAATGAATAAGTAAGACTCTATGATAAATTAGATTATTAGTTATTGCTTTTTATTGCTGTTGTCATTGTTGGTGCCATGGATATACATAGCCGGAGTCCATACTATTGACTGTCCTGCATTTGTGCTGCGGAATGTTATGGCAATATTTACACAAGTAGTTATTGCCAATACACCACTTTTAAATTTGATTTTGAATTCATGGGTAAGTTAATTTTAATGAATCACAGTGCTAGAACTACGACGAGCGATTTACCTTGAAACGATTATCTGAACCATTTTTGCTCTCGTTCGCCTTTAAACGTCACTACAAGAAAAAAACAACAACAAAAAATCACATATTACGGTAACGTTACCACACAAGCATATTAATGGTTTATAACATTTCATAAATACCGACAGTTACCGAGTTACGTCATTTCACATTTAATACAAATTCTGCGTATTCACGGGCTTTTGCTCACAGCAGACGTGCACAAATTCACTATGCTAGCCTTTTAGCCAAAAGACTAACGTAGCTACTTATATAATCTATAAAAATGACACATGTGTAACGTATGGACAAAGTTAGAGCACTCAAAAAAAACAAAGATAAGAAAATTAGACCAACCACTGCACTCTTTTCTCGTAAACTAGTTAGCTAAGTTACTTGGCTAACGTTACCTGGTTCTGATAATAACTGATATGATAAATTCGGTAATAAATACAATTGCGTTGGTACAGCTTTGTTTACAATAATCATGAAAAAATATATCTACGATTACTGTACCTGTCCAAATGCCCTCCTCGACCCCTGATGGACCCTTTGTTGCATTAACTTTCTCTCCCAGCAGCAGCACTATTGCAGAAGGGGAACCGCAGCGCTGCTGCCAGCCCAGAACTCATTAAAAGTTTCCCGCCAACGCTCTGTAAACACCTGTTTCCGGTACGAGACTCGTGGTAGATGTTTCCAGTTCCGGGTTAAAGTTCTCCAACGTGGTGTCTTGGTGTAGTTGGCGTGTTTGTGCATTTCTAGGTTATGGAAGCGTGAAAACGGGAAAATAAAAACGAATGCGACCGCAAGTTTATTTAAATTATACAGCTGGTGCGTTATTTATCTGGCTATTGCAGGTGATGAAGTTGTAACGGTGTCTGATGTGTTAACGTAGCTACCATTAGTTGGTTAAAAGATGTTCGCTGTGATAGTCTGTACATTTTGTTGCTAGCATGCAAATCATATGCTTTTTATCCTGTGAACCTTCGTCCCAGACGCCTCAATCACTGCTTCTGGATCTTTAATTCTTTGCGTATCCGTGTGTGGTCTATTGTCATCTAAGTAAAACCATCACGTGTGTAACGTTACTTCGCTAGTTGTCATAACTTGCATACGAGCTATGAAGTTATTTATATCGTGTATGTTCGGCCTGTATTACGGCGTATTTGTTTTGTTAGTAAATGTCACTAACATTGCTTGCTTCTTTCTCGCATTTTTTCGTCCAGTTTGAAAGGGAATATGGGGGAGTTTAAGGTTCACCGCGTCCGGTTCTTCGACTACATGCCTACGGGGATCAGATGCATGGCATTCAACTCCAAAACAGAGAGACTGGCATTGGCGAGACAGGACGGAACCGTTGAGATTTTTAACTTCTCTGACAACTACTTCCAGGAGAAGGTGAAGACGTGTTAAGTTAACATCAGTTTCTCAGGTCTCTTGGAGTTCGGCAGTTAATTGTTGCCAGTTGTAACAGGACCATGGTGTGGTTTTAAATCTCAGGTTGGAGTAGTTACAATCACTCTCTGTCTCCATCTTAAGGCCTCAATGCTAAATCCATTAAACTGAAACATTTTGTTAGTGGAAACGGATGCGTTGTAGTTTGGTTGTCTGAAAATACTTAACTATCTGTTATGTTACAGGTGATTCCAGGAAATGACACTCGGTCCATCGAAACTGTGTGCTGGGTCGGGGAGCGGCTCTTCACTGCAGGCTTGAATGGAGAAATAACGGAGTATGATTTGGTCAACCTCCGCCCAAAATACTCCATGGATGCCTTTGGAGGACCCATCTGGACCTTGGCCTGCAATGCCCAGGGGACTCGCATAGCGGTGAGTTGAACCCAGACACAAAACACTGTTGGATTAACTTGACTGATTATTTTTGCCTTTTAATATGGAATTTTACAATGACCTTAATCTGTCAGGGATGATGAGTACAGATGTTGCTGATGGGTATGTGAAACCAGTACAATGTCTGACACAATGTGCAGCTTTACTTTTAATAAGACTGTATCCAAATCAGCCAATCCAAAACACGGAGCTTCCTGCTAGTCATGGATTACAATGTGACTGTGGCCAGTCATCTCTTATAAAATAAAATAAATAGTGTTGGTGGCTATCACTTATGTAATTTTATTGAATGCCACCACCAAGCAAGAGTTTAATTTTGGTCCTTTTTTTGATAGAGACAAACTGATATAATTCGACTCCCTCACTCCAAATCTGTGGTTGACTGTGACTTTACTAGGTATTTTAAAGTTGGGTTAATCTAAACTGATGACAAAAGTTAAAACATCTTGAGAATGTAATGCTTGATTTAGTTATGAGGGTGTCAGGTGAAGGTATCTCCTCTGATGAAGTTGGTTTCTCTGAGTTTAAAGCTGCTGTTCCCTGGTTCTGCAGGTCGGGTGTGAAGACGGATCGGTGAAAGTGTTTGAAGTTCTTGAGGAAAAGATCAATTTTGAAAAGAATCTGGACAGACAGAAAGGTGAAGTGTAAATTAGTGTGCTTGAAACAGTCCAGAAATATGCTCAGTGCTTCTGGCATGACGACATGTAGCTCAGTTTACGCTGGTAATCGCAGTTTATCCTATTAATCACCTGGTTGACCATGTTATTCGCTCAGTATACCCCAGGGGTTTCCATTCTTATCCGAAAAGGGCCGGTGTGGGTGCATGTTTCAATCAAGACCTTGATCGAAGTAGGTGTAGTGCTTGCACTATACTAAAAACCTGCACATGCACCGGCCCTTTTCAGTTAAGATTGGACACTACCATGTTAATTCCTTAGTTTACCATGTTAATTGTCCGCAGGCCGTGTTGTCTCTCTGTCCTGGCACTCGTCTGGAACACAGATTGCTGCTGGAATGCTGGACATGATCCGCATCTTTGATGTCCAGTCAGGTGAGCGGCCGCAGTCAGCACATGCTCATGTCCTAAAAACCACATCGGTCAGGTTGATCAGGGAATTTTATCTCCACCTTGGTTTGAATGTTCTGTACTGGAGCGTGGCCCGGCTTTGTGCTTTTATTGGGGGTGGCGTTGTTCCCAGCATGACCACTGCTGCTCTTCCAGGTCGTGCGGTGCAGAGGATGCTAGTGGACCGCGGCACGACGGCAACCCATAGACGGGAGTGTGTGGTCTGGAGCGTGGTCTTCCTGTCGGACCGCACGGTCGTTAGCGGCGACTCTGCCGGCAAGGTCCAGGTCTGGGACGGGAGCATGGGAATCCTCGTCAAGACACACCTGGTGTCCAAGTGGGACATCCTCTGTCTGTCCGTCTCGCAGGTAAGCACAAAACTTTGGTTAAAAGTAGCAGAGTCCCTTATTTTTATTCTGTTAATCACCTAGTCCACCAATTTTTTTGCCCAGTTTTCCATTTTACTCGCCCTTTTTCTGTTAATCACTGGGTTCACCCTGTTAATCTCCCAGTTTACCATGTTAATTGCTCAGTTAACCGGTCAGCGGTGTCACCGGGTCGTGGAGGAACTCTGTTGGCGACCCCACAGAGGGAAGACCATTCAGGCAGAGTGTGGAACCGTAAATTAGTTCTATGGAGAAATATAAGGCCTGAGAAATATTACTGATCAGGACAGAGATTAAGCTACTGTTATATGCTGTATAAGTGTGTAAGAGAGATGAAGGTAGTGATGGGGGAGTGTTCGCAAGGTTACGGCTCTGATATGACTGAGCATAAGACACATTATTTATGCATAATAATGCACATTTAACACAGCATTATTTATGCATATTAATTTATTGTTCTTTGAGGTGTATGTGTGTGGGTTTAGGGCATTGATCATTGATGCGTGTCTGTGTGCGATTGGCAGGATGAGACCAGCCTAGTCGCAGGTACGTCTGAAGGTACCGTGGTCCAGTTCCAGTTTATCTCGGCCACTCTGGGGGAGGGGGATAAGGAGTGGGTCAGGACCAGGACATTCAAGCACCACACCCATGACGTGCGCGCAGTGCTGGAGCTCCAGCGGTCCATCGTGTCCGGAGGTCAGTGTGCGCTCGTCCGCCCCCTGCTGTCGGGCCGCAGTATTACTGAGCTGACTGATCTCCCTACCCCCCCCCAGGTTTGGACACGCAGCTAGTGGTCAGGCCCCTCCTAGATAAGGTGGATGTGAAGTCCTACGACACGGCGCTGCGCAAGATCCATTTTCCCCATGTGAGGGCGCCATTTTGCTTTCATATTCCATCTTTAGGTTTACTGCTTCAGTCTGAGAAGTGCAACAATTTTCTGTAAAGTTATTGGTTTTGTTGCAAGGAAGATTAAGTTTTGAGACCTTGGCAGTTATAAGATCCATGAAGCATGAATGTTGTGTGTTCAGTAACTTTGTTGTTGAAGGTGTAGGTGTGTGTGTTCAGTAATGTTGCTTTTGAAGGTTTGTGTGTGTGTATTTGGTAAAGGTGCTATTGTAGGTAACCATTGTGTTTGGTAACATTGCTGTTCTCTCTCCAGCGCAGTCTGGTGTCTTGTGCGGAGCAGGCGGGGCTGCTACTCTTCCAGTTCCCCGCCCACCTGGAGCTGTGGAGGCTGGGCGAGAGCGACAGCCATGGTGAGGAGAGGACCACTAATGTCCTGCAGACACCAAATACAGAGAATGTGACAGAGCAGCTAATTGGAATGATGACTGACCATAGAGATAACTGTGATGTAGCCTAATGAGTCTGTGTTGACCATAGAGGTAATGAATGATGTAGAGTGGCTATGGTGACTTCTGCAGGTTGCCCTGGGGACCGCTTGCCTGTGAAGAGGAAACCTGAGAAACTGCTGCAGCTGAAGAGAAAGGTGCGCATGTGATAACCGTCGCATCTCCTGTATACCGTCACCTGTATTTGGATACAGTCTTATTCCTGTCCCATCACTTGTACCATTGCCTCTTAGAGGTCACCTGAACCATTACCTATATTATTGCCTGTATTAATGAGTTATTCAGATTCCTCTGGGCAGTGATTAACGTATCGTATGTCTTGTTGAATTTAAAGGTAAAGTGAGATTTTCTTTTGTGTTTTTGACCTCTGACCCCCAGGGTGAGGAGCACATCAGTTGCAGCGCCCTGTCCCGCTGCGGGGGGTGGCTGGCGTATTCCAGTGTGTCCAGCGTGCGGCTGTTCCGCCTCGACTGCCACAGCAACCACCTGAGCATCGTCAAGGTGGGTGCCCCCATCGTCACAGTTACCGACCTATGCCTCCCCACCAGCCTCCCGTTCTGCAAATCTGAAAGCAACACCGTTCGTGCTCGTCATGCTCTCTCTCAGACTCATGTCCTCTCTGTCCCCCTCCCTCCCTCCCTCCCTCCCTCTCCCTGCAGATCTCCAGGCTACCGAAGGTTCTAAGCTCTGCCCATCAGCTGTGTTTCTCAGCAGATTCTTCCAAACTGTTTGCTGCCTCATCCCATGCCACAGTTCATGTGATCTCCCTTAGCCAATCAGAGTGCAAGTATGTGCACACCTTCAAGCCTGTGTCAGGTGAGAGAATCTTCGTTCTACCATAGCTGACCTGCTGTAGAAAGGTGATTATAGCGTATTTTTGTGAGTCTCGTTCCGGTTAAACCGTAGTTTGGCTCTTCCAGGTTGCACAGAGTCTGTTCACTTGCTGGCTCCCAGTGCGGACGGCGCGTGGCTGGCTACAGCAAACCGGGCATGTGAGATCCATGTCTACAATCTGCACAAACTCAAGGTGAATCAAATTATAATCTTCCATCTCCCATTTCTTTTTGTTTACAAACCTTCATTAAGAGTTTGACCACAATCGTAAATTTCCAAACGCAGCTTTTCCTGACCTGTGACCTGCAACCTATGACCTGTGTTTCAGCCACACTGCACCGTGCCTGTTTACGGCTCTTGCCCCAGTGCCATGGCCATACACCCCACCACTAACAACCTGCTCATGGTGCATGCTGACCATCAGGTGAGCCACAAACAGGAAGTTCCCCATGCCTGTGCAGGAAGTGGTTAAACGTCTGTGTTGGACTCTGTAATGTTAAAACCCTTTCAGGGGATAATGCTGTATACAGACAATGACTGAGAAGAAATCACTCTTGGTAGAGATATCTGCATGAGTGCCATCTCTTGATATCAATGTAATTCGCTGAATAGAAACTAAATCTCTAAATATGAAATTCTCTGTCAATTGTAACGTAATATCTCTGTAGGTGTTGATAGAAACTGTCATAACAATGTATCAATCTTCCCTTTTGTAAATGTAATTGAAATATGTTATACATAATGCAGTGTCTCACTTTTGATTATGTATCTTGCACAATGCGTTGTCTCTGAATCTTAATGTGATATCTCTGTAGACATGGCATATATATCAATCTAATATCCTGACACACAGGAATGTGATTGATGTGTCTGTTGGTCATATTAATGTTATGTCTCTCCGTAGATATTTGAGTTCAGCATAGCAGAGAGGCGATACACAGACTGGAGCAGGAAGTTACAGAGGGAGGGGCTTCACCCTCTGTGGATTGGGAGGGACACGCCCATCACGCAAGTGAACTTCAACCCCCATAAGCCCACCCACTTCCTCTTGCAGGATATGTACATGTTCTGCGTCATTGACCAAAGCCTGGTGAGAGAGCCCGCCTCCAATGACTCCCAATTATTATTATTATTGTATAATCATTAATAATAGTAATAATCTTATAAAGCGCCATTTATGCCAAGCCATCAGGGTGCTTTCTAGTACTAGAGTATGCATAGTAACACTGCATAAACACCAGCAGGTGTAATGCATAGATACAGTCAAGCCGGAAAGTCTGCACACCCCTTTCACCTTCTCCGCGTTTTATTACGTGACAGACTTATACTACAATAGATTGCGTTCATTTTTTGCCTCAAACATCTACACACAATAGCCAATAATGACAAAGTGAAAACAGGTTTTTAGAAAATATGCAATTTAATTTTACTGACAAAAATAGGTTATTTAGGGGTTTACATATCTGTACACACCCTTAGCCTAATACTTGGTTGCTGCACCTTTGGCAGCGATTACAGCTTCAAGGCGTCTTAGGAAAGAAGCTACGAGCTTGGCACACTTGTTTCTGGACATTTCTGCCCATTCCTCTTGGCATATCCTTGCAAGCTCCGTCAGGTTGGATGGGGAGCGTCGGTACACAGCCATTTTCAGCTCTTTCCACAGATGTTCAATTGGATTCAGGTCTGGGCTCTGGCTGGGCCACTCAAGGACATGCACAGACTTTCTCCGAAGCCACTCCTTTATTCTCTTAGCTGTGTGCTTCGGGTCGTTGGAAGGTAAACCTTCGCCCCAGTCTGAGGTCCAGAGCGCTCTGGAGCAGGTTTTCTTCAAGGATCTCGGTGTACTTAGCTGCATTCATCTTTCCCTCTATCAGGACTAGTCGCCCCGTTCCAGCTGCTGAAAAACATCCCCACATCATGATGCTGCCACCGACATGCTTCACTGTAGGGATGGTATTAGCCAGATGATGAGCGGTGCCTGGTTTCCTCCAGACGTGACGCTTGGTATTCAGGCCAAAAAGTTCAATTTTGGTTTCATCAGACCAGAGAATCTTGATTCTCATGGGTTGAGAGTCCTCTAGGTGCCTTTTGGCAAACTCCAAGCGGGCTGTGATGTGCCTTTTACTAAGGAGGGGCTTCCGTCTGGCCACTCTACCATAAAGGCCTGATTGGTGGAGTGCTGCCTGGATGGTTGATCTTCTGAAAGGTTCTCCCATCTCCACAAGGATACGCTGGAGCTCTGTCAGAGTGACCCTCGGGTTCCTGCTCACCTCCCTGGCCAAGGCCCGTCTTCCCCGATTACTCAGTTTGGCCGGGCGGCCAGGTCTAGGAAGATTCTTGGTAGTTCCAAACTTCTTCCATTTACGAATGATGGTGGCCACTGTGCTCTTTGGGACCTGTAAAGCTGCAGAGATTTTTCCGTACCCTTCTCCAGATCTATGCCTTGACACAATCCTGTTTCTGAGGTCTGCAGATAATTCCTTTGACCCCATGGCTTGGAGTTTGCTCTGACATGCACTGTCAACTGTGGGACCTTATATAGGCAGGTGTTGGCAATCCCCAATCATGTCCAATCAATTGAATTTATCACAGGTGGACTCCAATTAAGTTGTAGAAACATCTCAAGCAGTATCAGTGGAAACAAAATGCACCTCAGCTCACTTTTGGGTGTCGTATCAAAGCGTGTGCACACTTGTGTACATATGATATTTTACATTTAGATTTTTTATAAATTAGCACAAATGTCTAAAAACCTGTTTTCACTTTTTTTCACTGTCATTATGGGCTATTTTGTGTAGAATTTTGAGATAAAAAATGAACTCAATCTATTGTAGAATATATCTGTAACGTAATAAAACGTGGAGAAGGTGGAAGGGGTGTGCAGACCTTCCGGCTTGACTAAATCAAATGCACTAATTGAACATATAGAATCTAATTTAAATGACTGCACGCATGTTATATGAAGTGAATGCGTCCCCTCTGGCCTTGTAGCCCCTCCCTGACCGGACCACCCAGTTTTACAATCAGCTGACTCTGAGGAGCCTATCAGAGGAGGAGAGACAGAGCCGCACCCATGCTTTCAAGATCTGCAAGAAGTTCCAGGTGAGGGGAGCGACCTGTTACCACAGTGATTGTGGGGGGGTCACCAGGTCCTGGTATGTGTGCATTATGGTTACGGTCGATACTGACCCATAAGTATTAAATGTGCAGCCTACTATTTGCATCATTTAAAATATATTATGGTATACTGTATATTGTGGCCGGCATTAAAAAAAACAAACAAAAAAAAAAAACCTTGTGTCTCCAAAAGGCAACTTCTCAGGAAATTTGTGTTTTAATGGTATGGTGAATTGAAATGAGCTATTAGTCATGGGACATTGACGGTACACAAGTAATCATTCAAACAATGATTCTGTTTGTGTTACACTCTTGCAAAGTCTTTTTTCATGATGCTGATTATATGAAGCTGTATGTATGTCAGAGGCCGTGTGCTTGCATGCATGTGTGTGTGTGTACACCTGACACCTGATTTGCCCACAGCCTCTCCTGAGCATGCACACACTGGAGGACGGTGCGCTGGTCATGGTGGAGCGCCCTCTGCTGGACATCACCACCCAGCTACCTGCACCTGTCAGACAGAAGAAGTTCGCCACATAATGAGCCAAATCCTCCTTTGCGGACGCTGCTTTGTAAAGATCTTTTTTCCACACAGTAATAAATGCATTATTTACTTATAGTGACGGCTTTGGCTTTGTTCACTCTGAAATACGGGGAGGGATAGGAAGTGCGGTGTAATGGTTAGTGAACTGGCTTGTAACACAAAGGTTGTGGATTCATTTCCCAGAGCTGCTGATATCCTCTTGAGCAAGGTACTCAATCTGAATTACTTCACTGGGGTGAGTGGCTCAGATCATCTTTAAGCCATCACCGCAATACACTGACAGTCCTGTGCAAGTACATTAAGCGCACAATACTACATCAATACACAATACTAAATGCGTCCTGTCAATACACAATGCTACACATGCATTATCAATACCAGTACTAGTACAAAATTTCACTATTACACTATTAATACACCCTTAATAGTGTATTAATAGTGTAATACACTATTACACTATTAATAGTGTAATAGTGTATTACACTTAATACACTATTAATACACCCTTAATACTGCACAGATTACTACATATATGCATTAATATTCTACCAATATTAAACAAATGGACTATAAATACACAACCAATACTATATATATCAGTACACTACTAACAGATAATATAATTTCTAGACAGATGATAGTTTGCAGATAGCTAGGTAGGCTACGTTGGTATCTTATTTGACTCGTAGCTAAAGTTCGAATATTTTTATAAAGCTACAAAAGTTCAAGGTGTTTTTTTTTTTTCTTTTTTCTAATGATCTAATGATCGGGAGAAGCTTATGGGAGAGTGTAAATAGAGAATTTAGTTTCTCTATGGGCTTTGGTAACTCTCTGGGAAATTCCCCCGCAACATTATTCCCTGCTTATTAAGAGTGATCACAAGTTAAAATTGAATCGATGCGTAGGCTACATGAACATTTAGATGTAGGCTATGGTATCTGGTTTTTCATTGCAATAAAACACATCGCTGGTTAAATTTAATCTACAGGCCAAGCCTAAATGAACTCCGTTGCCATTGACGCAATTTGCTATTTAGCTGTCAAACTAGAATGCACAGATCGTCTTTGACATCACAATGTGTAAACCATCGCCGATGCCCATACATCTTAGTCGATAGACGATGGTATCGTTGGCCCCAACCTTATTGCTGTATGTGCACACTTTTAGCAATTTAAATATTCTTTGCAACAACAAGCAAAGTTATTTATTGATTTTAGGCTTATTACTACTCTCAAAACCATTTTGTGGCTTTTTTATTTTTTTTATTTTTTAATTTCCAAAAAAATGTCATGCCCCTAGACCCCCTGAACAAATATATATGGTGAAGCCCTTGCTTTATATCATGCAAAAATGGTTTGCATTTATTTTACTCGTTTGTTTTACACAAATTTTGTTGTATTGTGGGCCCCCCCATATGTGTTCTTGGACACTCCTCGGCCACCCCATTCTAAAAATCCTGCACACGCCCCTGGTTAATGCTAACTCATTTTTTCACTTCGGTAACAGCCTTCCTGGAATGACCTACCATTACAAAACAGTTTAACATTGCCCATTTAAAAAAATATATTTTATACAAAGATTCTCTTACGAGTCTTTTTTAGCCCTGCAGTTATGAAATCAGAAGTCATAATTAAGCATCACATCTATTAGAGCAACAAAAAAATTGTGTGTTTTGTACTAAAAATGTGTTGTTTAGACTGAAGAAATACAGTCTGCCTGGACTGTGAAGTCGGAAAGCAGAATTATTCTCCAATTTATTGATGAATCGCAGGTTGTTTCTACATATTTAGTGTTTACAATTCAATGATGAAGCTTTATCACAAGGGGTCTGGGGAAGGTGGGTCATTTATGATCCTGTGGAATCGGGGCGCATACATAATATGTAAGACAGCGCAAGGGTTACATTTCCTTATGAGTGTTACTGTTTTCAGTGTCGTTCCTCATCCATCTTAATGGAAAAATCACATATTTAAGATGCACAATTTTGCACTTTTTGGAGGAAAATCTTGTGTTTTATTACGGCAGGGATTAGGGTTAGTGTTTGGACTGCAACCCTGGTCCCGGAGAGCCACGGGGGTCGGCCGGTCTGCGTTGTTACTCTGCTCTTAATTGATCAATTATAGCCGTTGATTACACACTGTATCTCACCTCACCTGGTTTCTTGGGTCTGAAATGGTTGCTAATGAAAGGTGAGAGAAAAAGCCAGCAGACCCTACAGCGGGGATAAGCAAATATGGCCCTCGAGGCCAGTAGTGCTGCCGGTTTCATCCTTCCCCTCTAATCAGGACTGATTTAAACCTGAGACACCAGGTGAGTTAAATCTCTGACCAATCAGTGGCATTAATCAATCAATTAACTGTCAGGTAGAAAAAACCAGTACTCCTGGCCTTGAGGGCCAATTTTGAGTATCCCTGCCCAACGGCTTTCCAGGAGCACGGCTGCAGATCCCTGTTCTGTATGGCTTTGATCTCATGTGGAACGACCCCTATAAATAATTGCTAGCGTCACCCTGAGGCCATCAGGTGCCAGCAGTTAAAGGACTGGGCTGTGGAAACAGGAAGTCGCATTTTTGCTCCTATTTTCCCAACCACTGAGCGTTTACACTTAAATGACTGCAATATACTGCATACCTGCAGTATGAAGTCTCCGTCCCCTTGTCATATGCAGATCTGCTCTAATAATGAGCCATGATTAGTCCTGCTCTTATTGTTAAATGACATTTACATTGCAATCGCTTGGCCGACACTCTTATCCAGAGCAACATACTGTAGTGCAGAACATCAGTGATACTCTCAGGAATGCAAAAATCCTGTATCACTAAGAAGGTTTATAGGTCTATTTATAATCACTAAGTATAATATTAACCTAACAAACAACTATTTGTATTGTAACAAAAGAAGGATACTAGAAAGATGACTTTACACAGAAATAACTTTTCCAATATCTAAAATGAAACCCAAGGAAAGAGAGAAAAACAAAGGATATCTGATTCCATTCAAATACCTGTATTTCTTCTAAACAAGGAACTTCTTGTGTGTTGAAGCATTGAGAGCAAGCATCCAACACACAGACAAAGTGTAGCCCCGTAACTAGCACCGGAATTGCTTTATAGTTCTTATTTTGTAATAGGACACAGGTTCAGTCCAAACGACAACTCTGAACATTTTATGTGTTCTATGGAAATCAACAGACAGCACAAATAATGGTGTGCCGGTATCCTTATCCTGGCAAAAAAAAAAAAGTTACATCTTATGGGCAAAAAAAAACAACTTCCACTGTGTTTGAGCTTGTGTTACTTTGTTTCAGTAATACTTGGAAAACAAAATCCCACTGGTTACCTTACAGACCGGGATTATGCCTGTAGTCAAAGGGGTTCAATTTTATTTTATAGTAACCATTTTATTTTCGGGCTTGTGTTAAAAAGTATACAAAGTAATACAGTAAAACAGCAATGCAAATGTATATATTAAATGACCGTAGTATTCTATTGTTCATATTGTTCAGGAGTTTGATGGATGTAGGGACAAAAGTGGACATAGCCCTCTTGGTCTTAAGTGACAGGGAGTGGAATCTTTGCTCCTGAGGGAAAAAGTTTATACTTAGCATAGATTGGGTGTGTGGGGTCCTATGTGATTTTGATTGGGTATGTGGGGTCCTATGTGATATAGATTGGGTATGTGGGGTCCTATGTGATGTAGATTGGGTGTGTGGGGTCCTATGTGATTTTGATTGGGTATGTGGGGTCCTATGTGATATAGATTGGGTATGTGGGGTCCTATGTGATGTAGATTGGGTGTGTGGGGTCCTATGTGATATAGATTGGGTGTGTGGGGTCCTATGTGATTTTGATTGGGTACATGAGGTCCTATGTGATATAGATTGGGTATGTGGGGTCCTATGTGATATAGATTGGATATGTGGGGTCCTATGTGATATAGATTGGGTATGTGAGGTCCTATGTGATATAGATTGGGTATGTGGGGTCCTATGTGATATAGATTGGGTATGTGGGGTCCTATGTGATATAGATTGGGTATGTGGGGTCCTATGTGATATAGATTGGGTGTGTGGGGTCCTATGTGATATAGATTGGATATGTGGGGTCCTATGTGATATAGATTGGATATGTGGGGTCCTATGTGATATAGATTGGGTATGTGGGGTCCTATGTGATATAGATTGGGTATGTGGGGTCCTATGTGATATAGATTGGGTGTGTGGGGTCCTATGTGATATAGATTGGGTATGTGGGGTCCTATGTGATATAGATTGGATATGTGGGGTCCTATGTGATATAGATTGGGTATGTGGGGTCCTATGTGATATAGATTGAATATGTGGGGTCCTATGTGATATAGATTGGATATGTGGGGTCCTATGTGATGTAGATTGGGTGTGTGGGGTCCTATGTGATTTTGATTGGGTATGTGGGGTCCTATGTGATATAGATTGGGTATGTGGGGTCCTATGTGATGTAGATTGGGTGTGTGGGGTCCTATGTGATTTTGATTGGGTATGTGGGGTCCTATGTGATATAGATTGGGTATGTGGGGTCCTATGTGATGTAGATTGGGTGTGTGGGGTCCTATGTGATATAGATTGGGTGTGTGGGGTCCTATGTGATTTTGATTGGGTACATGAGGTCCTATGTGATATAGATTGGGTATGTGGGGTCCTATGTGATATAGATTGGATATGTGGGGTCCTATGTGATATAGATTGGGTATGTGAGGTCCTATGTGATATAGATTGGGTATGTGGGGTCCTATGTGATATAGATTGGGTATGTGGGGTCCTATGTGATATAGATTGGGTATGTGGGGTCCTATGTGATATAGATTGGGTGTGTGGGGTCCTATGTGATATAGATTGGATATGTGGGGTCCTATGTGATATAGATTGGATATGTGGGGTCCTATGTGATATAGATTGGGTATGTGGGGTCCTATGTGATATAGATTGGGTATGTGGGGTCCTATGTGATATAGATTGGGTGTGTGGGGTCCTATGTGATATAGATTGGGTATGTGGGGTCCTATGTGATATAGATTGGATATGTGGGGTCCTATGTGATATAGATTGGGTATGTGGGGTCCTATGTGATATAGATTGAATATGTGGGGTCCTATGTGATATAGATTGGATATGTGGGGTCCTATGTGATATAGATTGGGTATGTGAGGTCCTATGTGATATAGATTGGGTATGTGGGGTCCTATGTGATATAGATTGGGTATGTGAGGTCCTATGTGATATAGATTGGGTGTGTGGGGTCCTATGTGATATAGATTGGGTGTGTGGGGTCCTATGTGATATAGATTGGGTATGTGGGGTCCTATGTGATATAGATTGGATATGTGGGGTCCTATGTGATATAGATTGGGTATGTGGGGTCCTATGTGATATAGATTGGATATGTGGGGTCCTATGTGATATAGATTGGATATGTGGGGTCCTATGTGATATAGATTGGGTATGTGAGGTCCTATGTGATATAGATTGGGTATGTGGGGTCCTATGTGATATAGATTGGGTATGTGAGGTCCTATGTGATATAGATTGGGTGTGTGGGGTCCTATGTGATATAGATTGAACAGTCCTGTTTAGGGGGCTCAGGTTCACCCCAGCTAGAGAACCAAACCAAGCAAGGATACCAAACGTGAGACCTCCTCAAGATACCAAACCTGAGGTGGCCAGGGGACCATGGGGCAATCTGAAGTGGTGAGTCTTGCAGAAGGGAGATGATGAGCTTGAACTCCCACTTTTATTAACTCATTCACATTGACTGCATACATGACCTATGCACACAAGCCGGTGAGTGGCCTAATGTTAATTTGCTCACACACACTGAAACAGAACTACAGAGGCTACTGATTTTTTTAAATTAGTTTTTAGAACATTGTGTACCCATTGTATTGCAAAATGTTATGATGAATACTAATGTGCTTTGCTTAGAAAATAAGCGGAACCGCCCTAACTACAGAATGTGCTATGAGCTGATACTGTTGTGCATTTGATAAAAATTTCTTATGAAACAAAATGATACAAATTGGGGTAATGTGGGCGGAATGCAGAACTGGTGATTGAGCAGTGGCGCAGAGATCACTCCTAGAATCTGCCCAGTTGATATGAAATGAATAAAAGCTATGCAAACTGAGCAAACTTGGTTCATTGTCTGACAGGGAGACACTGAACCCCATATGCATTTGGTTCTTTGATAATAAAGTAATTGTACTTTATATCTTTGCAGCTGTCTCAATTTGTATCTCATTCTGCACAGTGTTATTTCTTACCAACAGTGACTTGAACTCAGAATTTACCCAACAAATTGGGGGCTCGTCCGGGATCACAACATCTCACCCTGGGCGCTGCGAGGGAGTAAGGATGTCTGAAACCGTGCACGGGGCTCTTAGGAACAGTTTTTGAAAGTCCTCGGTCCGGATCGAGAAGGATCTTTGGATAAGTAGCGAGGCCAGGCATATCTAATCCCTCAACGGACTGGGTGAGTGACGCGATTTTTCCGAGTTAAAACTTTTGAAAAATAGACACGTGCTGATTGAAGTGCAAATGATATAGCTGTAATCATGGGAAAGTGTGCCAGTAAAGGTGGTTGTTGTTGTTATTGTTGTAAAAAAAAGACAGAGGAAGTGTATTTCTCAGTAAATGGAGCGGCTGTAGAGAACCGCGTGGAGGGGGCAGGGTTGCCAGAAACTTTATGGAAAAAGAAGTTCGATTTTGATGGGAAACTGAATGTTGCAAGTACGACAAAACTAGTGGAAAAAATTAGTTAAAGCTGGTGCCAATAAAAAGAAACAAAGAAAATATGGCTTAGCCAAAGCACAGGTGTGGCACATGATGGCGTTGGAGAATAAAAAGACTCAGCAAAGAGAAAAATCTAAAAAGCAAGTGCAAAAATTAGAGAAGGTATTATTAAAAGCTGAGGATGACACATGAATTGGCCACAGAGGAGTTCGACCACCAGCACCGGGGGACGAAGAACCACCTCATCCAGAAGAAATCCAACTGCCACCACCCTACGGTGCTGAGCAGGGCGCTGCCGGGGGTGTACCTAAAACCAGGCTATATCCAGATCTAAAAGATGCTGATAAGCCACCAACCCATTGGGATGTTGATTCAACACCACAACCAGAAAAGGGCTCACTGCTACCCCGCAGACTAGATACCAAACCGTCGAAACCGCCTCCCGTATTATCTGATTATGACCTCCGCAGTACACATACCACGCAGCCAAGATCTCCAGTTATGGGAGCCGAAGGGGAATTATTCCCCATGATCCAGGTCGCGGGGCAAAACGATGACCAGGCCATGTACGTTTACAGACCCTGGACAAATGCGGACTTAGCGGCAGCAACAGCTGACTGCCCGCATCCTGATCAGGGTCCGAGAGAATTCGTACAACACATGCGTGATCTAATTGCAAGTTACCGACTACACTCGTTGGAGATAGAGGGATGTGTCAGGTGTGTGTTAAAAACTGGGTGGTGTAATATCGAGGGAGATTGGAGGGCAGTTGCGGATGATGGTGTGTGGCGACCATGGGTAGCAATGCCAGCTGAAGCAGCACTAAGAGCGCAAAACGCCTATTGGGGACCGGTTGATGCCCTATTAGGAAGGATAACCCAATTCTATCGGGGAAGGTGTAACTACTCGGCAATAGCAGATTGCCAGCAAAACAGAGAAGAATTGGTTATGCAGTACCTAAATAGGTTAAAAAAAGTGTTCAATGCCAATAGCGGTTTAGAACCGCCACCTCAACCAGATGACGTAGGAGTTTATGCCCAACAACTAAAAAGTGCATTTATGAGCGGGTTACATCCAAGTCTGTCACAACTGATAAAACAACATGTAATAACGTGGCAGACAGGCCGGTTAAACCAGGTAGTGGACCACGCGACCCATTTCGAGAGAACAAAAAGGGAAGCTGCTAGACAAGAAAAGAAGCAAAAATCTAATTCCAATTCGTCTGCCTACGCAGCAGTAGAGCAAAAGCCACCTGCCCAAGAAAGCAAGAGTGAGTGGAAAAAGAAAAATAAGCAGCGTAAAAAACCAGATAAAGAAAAAAACCTGTGCTTTGTCTGCGGCAAAAAAGGTCACTGGGCGCGAGAGTGCCCAGATCGCAAAAAGGAACAGAGCGAATCTCAATCTCCCCAAACGTGACTGCAGCAGTTACAACTCCTCCCGGAATCATAAGATTCCGAGGAGGAGAAGGAGGAGGAGGAGGGCGGGGAAGAGTGGACTCACATTTATGTCTTAATATCGAGCCCTCGATGTGCGTGGCTAACATTGTGGGTAAACGGTTGTAAAGTAAAATTCCTATGTGATACCGGAGCATGTCGCACAGTGATAAGACGAAATGATGCATGCTTACCGTAATTTCTTTTCCATACCTGTAGCTCGTGAGTCCCAATACTGGTTTGCTTTCACATTTGAAAATCAAAGGTACACACTCGTTGTCCACAGGGATACGTAGAGTCTCCTGCAATATTTTCGCAAGCCATGGAAGCAAATTTGGCCAAATTTGAACCACCTGCAGGAAGTCAGATCTTACTGTATGTGGATGACATTCTAATTTGTTCAGATACGATGCAACATTGTGAAAAAGACTCCCTTGCCTGTATGAGGTTTCTAGCAGAACAAGGCCACAAGGTCAGTAGGAACAAATTACAATTGTGTCAACCGAATATATAATATTTGGGACACAACTTGTCTGGCAAGGGGCGTAGCCTGATGCCAGACCGAAAAACTGCCATCTTACAGGCGCCAAGACCTGTAACTAAAAGGCAAATGATGTAATTTTTGGGAATGATAAATTACTGCCGAGCCTGGATCTGTGCATATGCTGAGTTAACGCAGCCCCTGTTAGATGCCATTTACGGGGAGCCAATGGAAGCCAGGGACAAAATTAATTGGACAACAGAAGCTGTCCAAGCCTTTGAACAGGTAAAAAAGGTGTTGGTAAGCTCTGCGGTCCTGGCGAATCCTGACCCAACCAAACCATATACACAGACAGTGGACACAAGGGGGGGTTTCATGACTTCAGTGCTTATGCAAACATTTGGGGGAAAACAGAGGCCATTGGCCTACTACTCCACCCGCTTAGATGCGGTAGCACAGGGAATGCCATGCTGTTTGCAAGCTGTGGAAGCAGCGGCATTAGCAGTGAGAGCGTCATAGCCGGTGGTACTGTACCAACCATTGTTATTGTTGGTACCGCATGCTGTGTCTGCCCTACTACTGCAGACCAAGAATACCTTCCTGTCCCCTGCGCGACAATTATCTTGCATGGCAGTATTGTTGGCAACACCAAATTTGACAATACAGAGATGCACCACATTGAATCCATCAACAATGGTGCCCACGACTGATGACGGTGACCCACATGACTATGTGGCGGAAACGTCACGATCAGTATCAGCACGTCCAGGCCTTCAAGACACACCCTTGACTAACTCAGACTTGACGTACTTTGTAGACGGCTCCTGTAAAAAAACATGCAGGGAAACAATCAAAGTGGTTATGCTGTATGCACACTGACTGAGACTGCTGAAGCTAACTCCCTTCCACCACACTACTCTGCACAAATGGCCGAGCTTGTCGCTCTGACACGAACATGCGTGTTAGCAAAGGGAAAAAGAGCTACCATTTACACTGACTCTCAATATGCACACTCTACATGCCACATTTTTGCAGGTCAATGGCGAAACAGAGGTATGATTACCTCAACAGGTAAACCAATAGCGCATGCACCATTGATATTGGATTTGATCACAGCACTACAATTACCTGAAGAATTGGCCATATGTAAATGTGCTGCACACACGTAAGGGCAAGATGAAGTTTCACTAGGGAACGCGCGAGCGAGGCAGCAAAAAAAGCAGCAGTGACAACCGCAACTTTGGCATTAACAGAATCTAACATTGATCACACGCTGTTGCGAGAAATGCAAGAGGAAGCGAATGAGTTAGAAAAAAGGATGTGGCTTTGTTTACAATTGCGGCGGAATTGAGCCATGGTGTAAGTCATGTCTCAAAAGGAGGGATGGTTAATATGGTAAACAAACGATATACTTCGTTTGGATTCTCTAACTACTCAAAAAAGTTTTGTAAACGATGTTTGACATGCTTGAAACACAATCCACAAGGGAATGTGCGCACTACACCAGGGCAGATTCCCTTTGAACGGAAACCATTTGTAACATGGATGATGGATTTCATCCACCTCACACCAAGTGAAGGAAAGAAAAACTGCCTGGTTTTGGTGTTCCCATTCACAAAGTGGGTGGAAGCATTTCCCACCTCCACTATTGACGGCAAAAATATTATGCAGAGAAATATTACCAAGGTGGGGAATACCAGCTACATTGTACAGTGACAATGGCCCAGAATTTAGGAATGCAGTTCTAGACAGAATGGGAAAACAATTGGGCATTAACATGAAAAAGCACTGTGCATACCACCCACAATCTGCTGGATTAGTGGAGAGAAGCAATGGCACCCTAAAAAATAAATTGAGTAAGGCTATGCAGGAAACAGGATGGGGCTGGGTGGCATGTTTACCCCTTGCCCTGACCAGTATGAGAATCACAAGGGGTCCACATGGACTGTCTCCTTACGAGATAGTCCATGGGGAACCTTACAGGTTACCACAGTTTGGGGATGAGAAAGATGATGAAAGACCAACGTTAGCTGACTATATGAGAAAAATGTTAACTGACAAAGAGGTTGTGCGTGGTCTATTGCCTCCCCAGAAGCCAGTTCCAGAACCAGTGCCAGAGCTCAAACCAGGAGATTGGGTGTTGATAAAGGACGTACGACGGCGAAATTGGAGCAGCCTTAAGTGGAAGGGACCTTACCAGGTGCTTCTGTCCACACCCACCGCTATCCGCATAGCCGAACGTTCCTCTTGGATACACATGACCCACTGCAAAAAGGTAACGCACGTATCAGAAGGAGTGACAGAGAGCTAGTCCAGCTACAAAGGGGGCAGGAACCAATAGGGCTTGTCGTCTCAAAACTGATGAAGAAAGTGAGCTCCTGAAACTTTAAAACACCTGAAGATATGTTGCGCGGGGTATTGTGGGGGCTGGGAATAACCCTGGCGGTTCTGCTATTGATATCAGTAGATAAAAAGGGCCCGCGTCACAGAAGGTTCATACAAGATGTTTCTGAGCATGATACGGCACTCAATCCCCCGCATGCATATGCTACAAACACTTGGTGGAGATTTGCTAATCGCACGGTAAAAAGTAGTGGCCACAAAGATGACTGTTTTGTGTGCACCCATATGCCTGTGTCCTCAATAGCACCTAGAGTAACAGTGGCGCAACCATCATTACCTTCCCTAAATGTATCACTCACCGTGGCATGTGCAATAGCGTTGTCTACCCACCCGGGTAAATTGACATATTTCGATCCCACCTCTGAAGTTGACACTTTACCTAGTAAAATAATAGCTGGAAAAAACTGTACTGATCGTGATGGGATTTTGAAAACTTCGAGACAAGGGTTGACAAAACCCATTATGACGGTACCGTATAGACCTCACGGAAGGCTTGTCTATTGTGTAAGAGGTAATGGGACAGCCTGGCTGGGTGAAACGACGCTATGCAACAACACATGTAGCTATTGCAGACCATACTATAGGACATCCAAAACTTATGATACAGAACCGTTGCCAAACACAACATGTACTTCTTTGGCACCTACAATAAACGGAACGAGAGCGGTGGATGGTTGGTACTGGCTGTGTGGACACCAGGTGTATTTGGCCTTACCGGATTGGGCGGGGTTTAAACAGGTAGCTGAGAAGCTGATGGGGGTGCGATCACGACCGCTAGGGAATTGTGACGTGTGTGCAGTTGACAGTGATGACGCGGGGTCGCCCGACACTGCCGGGGGGGGGGGGGGGCGGCTCCGGGAGAGCCTCCGGTGGAGACTCCCCAGGTGCCGGTGTTCCACCCCGTGGAGGATTTCCCACTCGCGCAGTCTCGCGACGACACCCTACGCTTCGCCTTTGATCAGGTCGTATATGTGGATGGTCAGCTGGTGCGCCCTGACGCTGCACGCTCTCACCCATATTTTGTAATCATTAAGGACAGATTGTACAGAGTGAGTCGTGACACTCAGACAGGTGAGGAGATGACCCAGTTGTTGGTACCTAAAAGCCGTCGGGAAATTATTTTCCAGGCGGCTCATTACAACCCCATGGCTGGTCATTTAGGTTATGAGAAAACACTAAACCGGATAATGGCCCGTTTCTATTGGCCGGGCATTTGGGCGGACGTACGTCGGTGGTGTGCGTCCTGCCCAGACTGTCAGCTAGTGAATTCCCCGGCCATCCCAAAAGCGCCGTTGCGCCCTCTACCATTAATTGAGGTCCCTTTTGATAAAGTGGGCATGGATCTCATCGGGCCATTTGACAAAAGCACGCAGGGATACCGATTTGTGTTAGTTCTGGTGGATTATGCAACCAGGTATCCTGAAGCAGTGCCGTTACGCAATATCTCGGCGAAGAGTGTTGCGCAGGCATTGTTTCAGATAATCTCCCGCGTCGGAATCCCGAAAGAGATTCTGACGGATCAAGGCACTTCGTTTATGTCACGCACATTACGTGAATTATATGAATTATTGGGGGTTCAGTCTATTAAAACCAGCGTATACCATCCGCAAACAGATGGGCTCGTGGAGCGTTTTAATAGGACTTTGAAGTCTATGATTCGGAAGTTCGTACACGATGATAGCCGAAATTGGGATAAGTGGTTAGTTCCTCTCTTGTTTGCAGTGCGAGAGGTTCCCCAGGCCTCCACGGGATTTTCTCCCTTTGAATTGCTGTTCGGTAGGCAACCAAGGGGTGTCTTGGATCTAGTTAAAGAAAGCTGGGAGGAGGGTCCAAGTCCCAGTAAAAACGAGATTCAGTACGTTATGGACCTGCGAGCAAAACTCCATACACTGGGTAGATTGTCACGGGAGAATTTGCTCGAGGCTCAGGAATGTCAGCAGAAGCACTACAATAGAGGAACTAAGCTACGTCAATTTTCACCGGGAGATAAAGTCCTGGTATTACTCCCGACTTCCAGCACAAAATTACTCGCCAAGTGGCGAGGACCCTTCGTGGTTACACGACGAGTGGGGGAAGTCGATTATGAGGTGGTGCGATCTGATAGAGAGGGGGCGAAACAGATTTATCACCTCAATCTACTAAAAGCATGGAAAGAGGTGGTACCGGTCTCTCTGGTCACGGTAGATCAGGAGAGAGATGAGCTGGGGCCAGAGGTACCAAATTCTACCAATCAAACCTCACCCCTTTCAGATAGCCATCTCTTACCGAATCAGAGAGCGGATGTTGCCTTGTTGCAAAAGCGGTTTGCTGATGTGTTTTCCCCTCTACCAGGTCGCACTAATCTCATAAACCACCACATTGAGACAACCCCGGGAATAACGGTGCGTTCACGGCCCTATAGACTGCCTGAGCATAAAAAGAAAGTAGTGCAGGCAGAAATAAAGGCAATGCTGGAATTGGGGGTAATTGAGGAGTCCAACAGTGCTTGGAATAGCCCCATCGTGCTAGTAGGTAAGCCTGATGGATCTATTCGGTTCTGTGTGGATTATCGGAAGGTGAATGAAGTGTCACGATTTGATGCCTATCCCATGCCTCGGGTCGACGAACTCTTGGATCGGCTGGGCACAGCTCATTTTTTTTCGACACTGGATTTAACCAAGGGCTACTGGCAGATTCCCTTGTCTCCAGAGTCCAAGGAAAAAACGTCTTTCTCCGCTCCGGACAGGTTGTACCAATTTCGGACACTTCCGTTTGGGTTATTCGGGGCCCCTGCCACATTTCAACGTCTGATGGACAGGGTGCTGCGTCCGCATGCTGCTTTCGCTGCAGCCTATCTGGATGACATTATCATCCACAGCAACAGCTGGGCTCAGCATGTGCGGCATGTGGGGGCGGTGTTAGAGTCCCTGAGACAGGCGGGGCTCACGGCTAACCCAAAGAAGTGTGCAATTGGCCGAGCGGAGGTACGGTATTTGGGGTACCACTTGGGAAGTGGACAGGTGCGGCCTCTAGTGGACAAAACCGCAGTGGTTGTGACCTGCCCCCGACCCAAGACAAAAAAAGAGGTGAGGAGGTTTTTGGGGCTGGCTGGCTACTACAGAAGATTTATTCCTGCCTTCTCGGAGCTGACCAGTCCCCTAACCGACTTGACTCGGAAAGGTGCCTCAGATCCGGTCCTGTGGACGGAATTGTGCCGGCAGGCGTTTGAGCGGGTGAAGGAAGCTCTTTGTGGGAAACCGCTCCTGTTCACCCCTAACTTCTCTCTCCCTTTTAATTTGCAGACAGACGCATCGGACAGAGGGCTGGGGGCCATTTTGATGCAGCAGGTGGAGGGGGTCGACCGACCAGTGCTGTACATTAGCAGGAAGCTATCACAACGCGAAGCTAAGTACAGCACGGTCGAGAAAGAGTGTCTGGCCATTCGGTGGGCGGTCGGGTCCCTCCGTTATTACCTACTGGGTCGCCCATTCACCCTCTGTTCAGGACCATGCTCCCCTCCAATGGCTTCACCGCATGAAAGATACTAACGCCCGAATCACTCGTTGGTATCTGGCTTTACAGCCTTTTAATTTCAAGGTGATTCATAGGCCGGGAGCGCAGATGGTGGTGGCGGACTTTCTCTCTCGCCCGGTGGGGGAGGAGGAGGGGGGGGTCGGTCATCGGCCGGATGGCTTCCCGGCCTAAGTCGGGCGGTGGGGGTATGTGGTAGGGGGGCGTGGTTTTAGGCGCTGCCGGCAAGAGAGAGAGTGAACGCGTGTGGTTTGTGGAGCCGACACAGCTCTCGGGAATCATGCAATTGGTAACGATTGATTGTGTTATTGATTGTATCAATTAACCAATTGCCTTGATTGTTCGACAGTGAGCCTGAGTGCATAAAAGCCAGCCGGAACATCTGCGGGGAGAAGAGCGGAAGAACATATGTATGGGTGTGTTAATGTACCAGAGAGTCCGAATAAAAACCGTGTTCTCTCAGCCAACCTGTCTGATTACTGTCTCTGCACGAGAGCGGTGGTGCTTACTTCGCCACAACAGCATTCCTGGAAAATGGCGTTCGTGAGGTTGTGCTTCTTTTCATTATGTTCACATCGTGTAGTCAAGGTAGGACCTGCACAAGGCATGCACTAATAAGGAGGCAGCAGCGGAAACATGCTATTAATGCACTTCTGGGTGCATCAGCTGTTTCAGTAGAGAGGTGGGTATGAGTCCTCCCACATAACCAGCACTGGTGGAACCTTATTGTGCATAATTTCACGGATTCTCAATTTCCGTCTGCAAAAACACACCTTCAACTACATTTGTGAACAGCTGCAGCCTTTACCGTCAGCAGACTCATCTCCGTGTGCCAGTATCTGTGTGCAAACAAGTGGCTATTTTTCACTGAGTCATGCTACTGTGCCATTGCTCATTTGTTTGTGGTGGGCAAAACATCAGTGGGACATACAGCGGGGACGGAAAGTATTCGGGCAGTGACACAATTTGTGTTGTTTTGCCTCTTTACTCCAGAATATTGGAGTTGAAATGGAACAGTGACTATGAGGTTAAAGTGCAGACGTTCAGCTTTATTGGGTGAACCGTGTAGAAATTGTAGCCCCCACACTAATGCTTTTTCCCTTCCCCTTTTTATACAGGTGGCCCACCACTCTCCAAGCAGCACACCAACACTTGAGTAAAAGGTAAAATTCAATATTTTATGACAAGTTCATGAAATAATATTGACAAAAGATAGACAGGATTAATGCACAATTTGCTTCTCTTTACCCCCCTCCCAACGGTTCCGAGACCCAGCCAGGCAGCACAGGACCCCCACAAGCGTGCCCATTCCCCATACACCACACTACACGCTGTTACAGCCACCATAAGTTTGTGTATTCTTACAGGAGAGCACTTTACACACACACGTGACCACCCACACCACAAAATAGCCTCCCCCAGGATGGCCCTCTGCCCAGCCCAGCTACTATTCCGAGGGGTAAAACCGCAAGACTGGCACTTGGGCACACGCATACAAACAAAACCTCACTCACTCGACACCACGGACACACAACAATAAACACAAAGAAATTTCTAATGTGGTGGTGCCCCCAGCCGCGCCACAATGCTGGTGGGGGACTACCACCAAATAGAAGAAAAGAAATACCCAAAATAATAACCTCACACACAACACACACACTGCAGCTTTGCCGCCCTCCGAGCTGAACCCAGCTCACATTTCCTCCTCACCACCACTCTCGTCAAGTTCGCCCCGGTCCACTCTGTAAGACGCCGATTCTGTGGAGGGGAGAGAAACACCGCCACAGCTCAGCAGCCACCCACGCCGGGACTGAGCCCACGCACACACACACACACACACACACACACGCACACACACCCACACACACACACACACAGGTCCGTTTGCGCCGACCGGCTCTGCAGTACCCTGCCGCCGCTCTTTCGCCTAACCTAACACTAAGGTAACACTGTAATCTTCTCTCTTTGTTGTGGTCGCCAAAACCAAACGGATAATTAAAACTGCCCAAGCATTAGCGAGAACAGAGGAGCAGTCCTCTCTCACTCACTTCCCTTCCCCAGCTCTCCCTTCCAGCTCAGGTGTGTCCCTTCTCACCCCCCCCCCCCCCCCCCCCCGTTGCCCAGCCCCTTGTATTCCCAACGTGTGCTTCGCATCAATATTTCAATCATTCCATAAGTACCATCTAATCATTCAATCATCCAATAAGTACCATCTAATCATTCAATCATCCAATAAGTACCATCTAATCATTCAATGAGGATTTCCCGTAACAGCCCCGTTCAACTCCCCAGGGGCTGTCTCCCAACTCCTTTCCCCAGAGAACCCTTAAATACAGCTGACAAAGCCCCAAGCAACCATAACAGGTTTGTTCTCAGTGGTATCAAAGTACCATCCTGACTCAAAAGGACAAAAAGCTAAAGAAAGGGACATTTCCCTGTGGACAGGGCACACTGGCCTTGATAGATTTAGCAGTGTGTGGTTGAGTCATCTGCTCAAGACTCAACAATATATTATTTAACAGTATACTCAACAGTTTTTAATGAATTATTTAACTTTTTTTTATTTTTTGAGTGCCTGGAACGCCATCTCCGTTTTGTTTCACTGCTTTGTTCAAGAAGTATCATGCACTGATGGCAATGGAAGATGCAGTAAGTCCCTTGGTTGTCCAAATGTCCATACAAATTTTTACTCTGTGTGCTGTTGCAAGTCTGTCTTTAAACAATTATTTTTTTCTTTCATCACAATAAGACTTCTCCACATGATTGTTGATTTTGGTTTTCTTTGGTATGGTTAGCCTTGCGACCTACATCATCTGTATGTAATCTTTATCCTCCACTATCCTCGCTGGCAGGCCAGTGTATCCTATCCACAGGGCAATTTCACTTTTCTTTCAATTTCACTGTCTTTAATACCACTGAGAACAAACGTGGTATGGTTGCTGGCGGCTTCTCCTTCGCAGTGTCTGATTTTGGTTTTATGTGCACTGTTTCTGGAATCTGAAACGTAAAAATATTTTAAATTAAAATTATACTGTCTTTTAAATGAATAAAGCCAGGGGCAAAGTAGGAAAGTAGGAAACAAACTAGTAACAATAGTAAACTTTGGGGTGACGTGCCTTGAGGTGTCTTTTTAGATTAGTCATATTTTGCCCTCCTATCTCATGTCCGCATGGCTTCTCTCGCAGAGTCACAAGACACTGTTTTTTTTCTCCATCATACTGAACCTTATTCCCATTACCTTTGGTGTCTGCGAGTGGTTGCGATCGGTTCCCATAACAGGTGTCTGCACTGAAAAAATGTCTGTCTTAACAAGTGTTTTACTCTTGTAATGAGACTTAAAATCTTTTTTTTCTTCTCTCAAGTAGAAAATATTAGCTTGTTTTAAGTTACTTTTTGCTTGAAATTGAAATTGTGAAATTGTCCTACCCTATTGGCAAATCTTGAAATGAACAAAACCCACCTCATTGGCAGTGTTTTTGTCTTATTTAGTGAAAAATTTATAGAAATAAGTTTAAGTCTAATAATAATAAGATAATAATCTTGTTAAGATTGACTTCTTTTTTAGTTTTTTTGCAGTGTGGCGAAAAGCCAGTATTCAGGGGCAGAATCAGAAAAATGTGTCATCAAACGGTCAGTGTCTGGCAGGCCCAGAGGAGGAGAGCTGTTACAAATACTGTGTGTGTGTGTGTGTGTGTGTGTGTGTGTGTGTGTGTGTGTGTGTGTGTGTGTGTGTGTGTGTGTGTGTGTGTGTGTGTGTGTGTGTGTGTGTGTGTGTGTGTGTGTGTGTGTGTGTGTGTGTGTGTGTGTGTGTGTGTGTGTGTGTGTGTGTGTGTGTGTGATATTGTTTAGTGAGAGCAGCATCACCTTTACTCACAATGCATCACAGTTCAGACAGATTCCTGTCTCCTACAGACTCCATGTCCTTATGCTCCCAGGTTGCCCTGGATACAGGAGCGGGACTGGAAGGGCCGGCAGAGTGAGTGTGCTTTTTAGGGATCTCCTGCTCCCTCCACTGTGCTGTCAGCAAGGGGGTTGGGCTGTGCTGTGTTTGTTTATGGCGTGGTAGTGAGTTGCCCCGTGCATTCCGAACCTGATACATGTAGCATTTCACAGTTATGCACGGACAAAGGCAGATGACACAGAATCATTAAACCCCTGCGAGCGTGAGACGGGGGCGTTTGCTGATGATAGCCCATGAAGGGTGTGGTGTTTTATGCTACTAAAGTGAGCAGGAGGCTGAATTTCCCCAAAACTGAGACCCCCACATTGTAATGAAAGAAACCACATGGCATTAACCCCGACAGCCCGTTTAAAGTCAACAGGAGTTGCTTTGACTTGGCACAGCTATTAATACAAGAGTAGGTTTTCCATACTCTGACCGAAAGGGTTTTCATTTTAAAAGCTTGAATGGAGCAGAGCAGAAACAGAAATGTTGCTGTATATAAATTAAATGTGATAAATATATTTTCATGCATATGATGCACAGTATATGGAAGCGTGTAAGTACATTAGGGACATTACAAGGAAGTGAACAGATGGAGTGAAAGAAACAGACCACTGACGAGTGCTGTGTGTATGTGATATCCAGCACACATATACAATAAACAGTTGATAAGTAACTGACAAAACATTAAAGAACAAACAACATAAAAATATTTAAAAATGTAATAAAAATCATGCTGGGGCTATATTTATATAAGGTTTATATAAAGCAATCCGCCTTCATTCAGTCCTTTATTAAGTTTTAGTCAAATAAGTTTGTATATATATATACAGATCCTTTCCAAAGAATTAGAATATCATGGAAAAGTTTTTTTTTTCCATAATTCCATTCAAAAAGTGAACCTTTCATAGATAATAGATTCATTACACACAAAGTGAAATATTTCTAGCCTTTATTTGTTTCATTTTTCATAATTTTGGCTTACAGCTCCAGAAAACCCCCAAAACAGTATTTCAAGAAATTAGAATAGTGTGTCGAAAATCAGCATTTACTTCAGTTATTTCAGAGAATGAATGTTTTAGACTGAGTGTCACACTATCATCTAATTTACTCAAAACACCTGCAAAGTTTATCTCAGTTTGGTTCAGTATGGGGAAGACTGCAGACTTGACAATTGGCCAGAAGACCATCATTGACACCCTCCAGAAGATGGGTAAGCCACAAAAGGTCATCGCTAAGGAGGCTGGCTGTTCACAGAGTGCAGTGTCCAAGCATATCAATAGAAAGTTTAGTGGAAGGGAAAAATGTGGCAGGAGAAGGTGCACAAGCAAAAGAGATGACCGTAGGCTTCAGCGGATTGTCAAGCAAAGACGATTCCAAAATTTGGCGGAGATACAGAGGGAGTGGACTGAGGCTGGAGTCAGTGCTTCAAAAACCACCACGTACAGACGTATCCGGGACATGGGCTACAACTGTCGGATTCCTCGAGTCAAGCCACTCCACTCATTCTCAGTCTTAGGCTGGTAGGTGGAAACAGTAATGGTAAGCTTATACTTCACAGTTGATGGGACGTTTAACTTTTCTCTTCACATGTGAAAATCTCAAACTGGGGATCTATTGTGGGAAAGTACATGTTGAATGTGTAGAGAAAGTGGATGTGGTTTCACAGTCAGTTATAGCTTCAAGCTAAGGTTGGAAAAAAACCTTAAAGGTAACACTGGCAGCCTGTTTGGCTGATCAAATGGCTCTTAAAATTACTGGTGACTTTTTCAAAAAGGCACATCATTGACAGACATCCTCCCTGTTTCTAAGTTGGCTCCATCTGGCACCAGTTTGGAGTTGTGTGCATCTTTCTTTTACTATTTGGTTTCTCATTTAGTTTTAATACCATAAATTACCTTTCCATTAAAATAATAATGGACAATATTGTGTAAATAGAACAATGTATGTGTAACAGATACTGAGTCATACACACTGACCAGCTTGCATCATTGCACTTCATATACCAGGGGGGAATTCCACAAAGCACGATAAGCATTTTAGCCAAATAACTCTAAAATAATACCATGAAATAACCTCAGTAACTTTTTTCAATGTCAGCAGTTCATAGACGGAAATCTCACTTATGTAACAGCCTTATCGTTCTCACAGTTATCTGCATAAATTAATAATCCTGTTGTGAAATTCCTCCCAGGTCTGTGGCCAAATAAATAAACTTCATGAAGAGGATTTATCTTCCTCATTTCTCTTAATCTGTGTCCACCTGGAGGCCACACCTCAATTGCTGGGATGAGCTTGAGGTTTTTTTTACAGGTACTGGGAGTGATTTCAATCCTGCTCCTAAAGAGCCGCAGAGTCTGCTGGTTTTGGTTTTACCTTAAAATCAGCAACCAATTCAGACCCAAGTTACTATGTGAGGTAAGTTAACTATGACAGCAAGAACCAGCCCACCCTGTGGCTCTCTAAGATCAGGGTTGCTGACTCGTACTTCGCATGTTTTTTTTTCTAACAAGGAAGGCCTGGCTTTTGTAAGTCTTCCCAGCAGGATATCAGCGTCTTGGGGGAGTCCAGGATGGTGGTGATGACCTTAGCATAGTGACAACGGTTGTACGGCTTGGGCTGGGTGGCTTTGAACAGGCTAGGGCTGGGTGGCTCCCTGGGAGCGATGCCCAAGCGTTTCAGGCACATTCCCACATGGGCGTCCTCTATGTACACAGGTTTCATCTGCTTGGAGACATCCACAATCCTCCTGGAGAGGTCTGTGGAGAAGACATAGCCCATCCCCAAAGGGTAAGAGGGGAACGTGGGGTCAGGGTACACCTCCACAGGCAGGTACCATTTGGAGTTTGGGTTCCGGATCACTAGGGTGTTTCTGGTCAACATACCGGTGATGTAGTTATGCTGGGGCTCGCGGAAGGCCTGCAGCATGGTCACCAGATTATGCACGTTGAGGAACATGTCCGAGTCAATCTTCATGCCGTAGGGCACACCGGGACAGCGGGAAGCCACCCACTCCTGGATCATTATGGTCTTGATAGTCAGGTTGTAGTAGCTGTCCTGGAAGTTACCCTGCAGCAGGTCATGATGCACTGCCCGCTCCCTGCGCAGCTCCTTCTGCAGCCGCTCTGGCTCCGACCCACTATGCAGCCCCAGCATGAAGAACTGGAGCACCACCTTGCCTAGCACCAGCCTCTCCTTGCCCCAGGTCCTGCGGATGGCATCGCGGGCGACCCATTCCTGGGGGGCTACCGGCACCATCAGCACCAAGAAGGGGTTCTGCTTGCGGCAGGCATCCGGCTCATCCAGGACAAAACGGTACCTGCGCGGGTAGGGCACGCGGTAAGGTCCTGGGTCCTCCCGTTGGGGTTCAGGAGTTTTTATGAAAATGTTGGTAACAGTGGAAACATTGGTAATGTTGGTAACGTTGGTAACTTGGACTGGACCTGGACTGGCTTTTTGAGTTGTCACAGAAATGCTCACAGGAGAGTTGATGTGGGCCCTCCCCCACCACTCCTTGGTGGGACCCAGAGAGAGAGAGGGTAGGGTGGTGTCAAAGACATACAGGTAGACAAGTGTGACTATCATCAGGATCATGACTCCGAAGAGGCGGCCGTTATACCGCAAGCACATCCTCCTCCAGTTCTGCAGTCGTGTGCTGAAAGAATAGAGCAGGGATATCAGTGTGATGCTCACACCTCTGTGTAGTGTCTATGTGTATATCACAGTAATGTACATGTCCTGGGATTTCACAGATATAGTGCCAAGTTAGTGTGTGTATAATTATGCATACAACACTGTGTTAGTGTCTATTTCAAACAGCACTGTTTTAGTGTTTGTGTATTTAACAATACCTAGTGTCTGGTACATTTCATGGTGTAGGTGGAGGTTGCCCATGAGCACTAGTCTGAGGTTAGTGTACTAGAGACCTTGCTACAGTGCCACGCCCTCAGTAATTTTGTGATTTATGTTCTCGTACATTTTAAGTCTGGATAACAGCGTCTGCTAAATTAATGTAACATTATAGTCAGTCTAGGTATTTCACAGATATGATGCTGTTGTAGTGTTATTTTGTTAACTAAACATTCAGTCATGGATCTGGCTGGCAAGGAAAGCTAATGTTAGCTAGCTTACAAGCTGGTACCATTTCCTGTGATAAATCAAGTAAATAAAGCGACGGAAACAATTCCTGTCTTCCTTTATTTATAGTGATCAAGTAGCCGGCCGACATGGGATAGCCTAACAAATGTATTGGCCCCTATGGAAAAAGAATATGCTGCAGTATATTGTAAATATATAAAAATTATCTTCACAATATATAGAAAATATACTGCAGTATATTACATTTCCATAAGGGGGCCCTGCTTCCAACCTTTAAGCTAAATCACTTTTTATTCTTAATTTATCCGCTTAACCCCAAAATTAAGCACCCACTACAGGTAAACTAGGCCTACAATTTAATTACGCAATAGATCACAAGTGGAAGGTCGAGTTGCAGAGTACTTTCATCAGTGCTTATATCCAATAACGCATGAATGATCTATTGCTTTTATACAACAATGTTACCATAAACATTTAGTATGTAATGAAAAAATATTGAAACAATAACTTTAAGGGTTGTTTTTCCTGACTCATTTTCCTATTGAACTCTATGGAAAAAATGGTCATGAGAAACAACCCTTAAAGTGATCCATCCATATCCACTGCATATCTGGGAGCAGAGTGATGCTCGTTTGATACCGCAGACCCTTGATGATTTACAGCCATTTAGCCAACCATGGGTTCCATTACTATTCCTGTGTAATTTACAGATTAATCTAGTCCCACCCCCCAAACTGTGACCCATCAATATCAAAAGACTCTTGATATATTATTTTCTGGTACTCTTACAAGCGATACTATAACGTCTTTGCATTTGAATGGATCTCTATGGGAATTAGGGGGTGGGACTAGATTTAGCTGTAAATAACACTTGAACTGTATAGAACACATGGTTGGCTAAATGGCTCTAAGTCATCAAGGGTCTATCCTATCAAACAAGCCTTAAACCATCACTCTGCTGCCAGAAATACAGTAGATATGGATGGATAACTTGAAGGGTTTCTTCTCCTGACTTATTTTTCCATAGAGTTCAATAGGAAAATTTGTCAGGAGAAACAACCCTTAAAGTGATCCATCCATATCTACTGCATATCTGGCAGCAGTGTGATGGTTTGAGGCCCGTTTGATACCTCAGACCCTTGATGACTTACAGCCATTTTACCAACCATGTATTCTATACAGTTCAATTGTTATTTACAGCTAAATCTAGTCCCACCCCCTAATTCCCATAGAGATCCATTCAAATGCAAAGACGTTATAGTATCGCTTGTAAGAGTACCAGGAAATAATATATCAAGAGTCTTTTGATATTGATGGGTCACAGACTTCAGGAAGTAGCAGCATGCAAAGGATATGCCACCAAATATTAAATATGATACTTTAAAAATACATTAAAGCAAAGGGGGTGAATACATATGCACGCACCACTTTTCCGTTTTTTTTATTTATTTTTAAAACAAGTTTTTTTTTAATTTCACTTCACCAATTTGGACTATTTTGTGTAGGTCCATTACATAAAATCCAAATAAATATCCATTTCAATTACAGGTTGTAATGCAACAAAATAGGAAAAACGCCAAGGGGGTGAATTATTTTTTTTTTGTATCGATATATCTAAAGAATGTTTTGTAGGCTAATGCACTCTATGTGCGATGTAAAAAAAAAAAAGGTTTAGTAGGCTTGTTCCTATGTTCCATTTTAGAAAACCTTAAAACCTAAAACTAAGGTTTAGCGTTTTTACACGAAGAAACTTTAATTTCTATGCGCATTGCGCACCGCGTTTCTACTAGCCTAAGCAAGCAACATATCTAAGAATTATTAAATAGCCTACCTACTAGACAAACTAAATGTGAACACACAGATGTCAGTGTCGTCTACAATAGTTATTAACTAATGGCGAATACAGTGATAATGGCGATTACAAGTAGTGATAAAAATGATAACAACGTCTATAACCGTAATAAGTTGGTGACAATGCTCAAATGTCGTTTGATTCTCAGATGTGTCGCTGATTACATCAAATCTCAGAATATGAGACTGAAACAAAAAATTGTCGCATTCAAAAATAATATAGCTATACTTCTCCTCAAATTACGAATTTCCTTGTGATTACACAGGGTTTCCTTACCCGTATCACAATGGAATGTGAAGGTGATATGAAATAAGATTCTCAAGACAGACTACTGTACTTTGTAGAGGTGTATCATCACCAGCACAATAGCATACAAAGAGGCATCAGGTAAGGATGAAACTGTATTACAAGAATCAGAGCTTGCTTATAGGGTTTTGGTGGTCCTAAACAAGAAAAAATTTGCTCCCAAAGTGCTCAAAAAAAACCAAACCTTTAATTGCGCGGATGGTTGTGCCCCTAAACAACGGCATGGAGTGTTCATGGCAGCAGCCGGCTCTGGACAAAATTTTTTTTTTAATCTAAAGCCTATACCCACCTGTTAACATCAATATTAACCTTACAGACTAATATGTACAACAAAATACATGGAATTAAAATGCATATATGAAGAATGTATGATTACCCATCAACTTCACAACAAATCAGCTACTGAAAGAAAATGTTCATCATTAAAATAAGATTGCATTTCCCATTGAAATAAATTACTTTATACATTAAGTGTCTGACATTTACTACCATAGCTATTGTAATTACATGATTACCATTGAGAGGGAGAAGAGTGTGTGTGTTTGTGTGTGTGTGTGTGTGTGTGTGTGTGTGGGGGGGGGGGGGGGGGGGGGGGGTGCGGGGGGTGCGGGGGGTGCTTACCTTTGTATATTTTTCCTTTCTGGACTACTAGGATCTTCACAGTCCATGCTGAACCTCTACAGTTTGATATAATTTCCAAATATTTTCTGGTACTCCAAGCATGCCCTCGTCTTACTGGTTGAATTGTTTTTCCATATAAAATATGTGTACATCCTTATATATAAAGTATATAAGGATTTACCATTTGAAAAATCAAAAATAAATGTGCACCTCCAAAATATTGTCTATATAGAACATACATATATAAGTAATCAATACCAGTGTGTACATTCAGGCGCCATTTTCTCTGTTGGTTAGTGTCTCACAAATGGATATCCTGTATGTTAGCCAAGTCCATGCAGGACTATGCTTTGCATCAGGAATAGCGCTGTGGTTTTGTTGTGATCACGCCCCACATTTCTGGGTGACTCAGAAGCACCTGGGACAGGGGGAGGAGCCTGTGTGTGGACTGCAGCATACCAGCAGAACAGCGTTCATTTTTTAAACTTTATGTATTTAATAATTATAAGACATACAGCACAACCAGAAACTGAATTCAGGTATCAGATCAAATTATTGAGGATAACACAATAAAGTTAAAAATAGATATATTTCCGTGGTCCTAGAATGGACAGTTACAGTTGCTATGCACCCATGAAGTATCAGTGGCTGCTGTTTTTCCAGTTTCTCCAGAATGCACCTCCTCCGTAGGGCATATGGTAGAGGTGGGAGGGCACCTGTCTTGGGAGGCAGCCTCTAATTAGCATGCTAGCCATGCAGCTAATACACTGCTTTAGCAGCCAAGCTAGTTTCTTTAACAGTGCACTTTGTGAGGCTAAGATGGAATAAACTATAATGCGCTGATTTCACTTAGCAATGTTAGCCGAAACCAGCACAGCATTTGCACATCAGCAAGCTTGCCTCTTCTCCATTTCATTTTTTTCTTCCATTGTGTCAGCGGCAGTATTTTTACATAACTTTCTCCAGACCAAGATTTGGTCGGACTTGAGATGAGTGCGTCTATCTAAGGAAGATCACCAAGGAAGGACCTATGAAGCACTGTGAGTTCAGTTTCCTGTTTCCATCTCCTGAGGTCAGGTCATGGTTTGGGAGGGGGGTGAGTTTCTACACCAAAGCTGACAGTTGCACACTTAGAGGTGTTATTGTAACTTTCCTTGCCTGGTGTGTGCACGCACACTGATCTGCCTACGTATGCGACAGTATTCACTTTACGATTGTTGCAACAGCAGACATAAACATATGCCGTATGTGATACCGCTTCAGATATGACTTGGCGTCCCTTTTCAGATTGTGGAAATAAAACCTCATCTGACCCCTCCTCCACAATCTGACCCCCATTCACTCTACAGTCTAGAATGTGGAGTTTTAATTGATGTGACAAATATTGAATTCACACATGAGTAAAATTGACTGTGGCTTGTTGGTAGTGCACATAAAGGAGTATAAGACAGGGCTTTCCTTTCAGACTGACAACAATTGCATGTAATGTTTGTCAAGACAAACTGGAAAGGATGGTAATTACCAGTGCTGACCCTAGCCTTTGAGGGGGCCCTAAACAGGATTTGATTCCCCCCCCAATAAAGAATATATAATTTAGAATAATTTGAGTTGTAGCCCTGGTGGTTGCGGGGCCATAAGCAGCCACATATGCGCATATGTCCCTTATTGGGTCGGGCCGGCTCTGGTAACGAGTCACACAGTGGGCCCTGTTTGACAGGTTTGGTATGAAGCCATCCCACAGCTTTGTTGTGACTTTTCACTGTGTGATTTACACATAGCCCTGGTGCCCTGCCACACAGCAGCACCCATAAGCATAATATTATTATCTAATTAATATCTACACATTATGAATCAGTACATCAATAACATCCTTTTTATTGTTGAAAATGTACTATTGAGGAGCATATCCTTGCATTTGAACACAGATTCATTTCTGAGAGTGTCTTGCTATCTCTAATTTTATTTAGTACGCTGACACAAGTTTCAGTTAGACCAGTCAATCAACTTGTTCCTAATGGAATTAGAGAAGTCATAGTATAGTCAACCAATGGGAACATTCCTGAAAACCTGAATGACTTCATTCAAACCATCTTTTCAAACAGTAGAATATACCCAATGAGGAACAAAGAAATCACACCCAGGTGGTGAAGTAAGCGGTGCAGGTTTATGAGCAATCATATTAAAAAATGCAATCGAAAATGTGTGTGTTGTTTACATGTACAAAAACAATGGCCTCTGGTTTGGTGATATGTATTTACATACGCAATATACTCTGATAACAAACAGGAAAGATTACAGTTATTACTTGAACAATGACAATGGAATTCCAAACTCAACAAGAGGGTGCATGGATTGTTGGGCCATTCCATAACTGACTGGGTCCAGCAGAACACTGGTGGTAGATTTTGTATTGATTTTGCTTCGGGGGGTTGCTTCGGCGACTCACCTTGCTAACAGGTGGAATGTTCAAAACTCCACTCTAGCGGCAGTTGGTAATTTCAATTTCAAACCCATTTTCTAACTTGTGACGACGACTACAGTTTTTATGGTACACAGACATAATATGTATCAAAATGTTCATGTGGTTCCCAGGATTCCTACGGTGTAAATATCTAAGCTGTGACATTTTTAGTTTGTAAAATGTTCAGTGTTGTTTGAAAACTATGCTCCCCATTCACACAAATGGTGGAATGTTCAAAATTCCACTCAAGCGGCAGCTGGTAATTTCAATTTCAAACCCATTTTCTAATTTGTGACCATGACTACAGTTTTTAAGCTACACAAGACATATTAAATACAGATGTGCATCTGGTTCCCAGGATTCCTACGGTGTGAATATCTAAGTGTGAATATCTAAGCTGTGATATTTTTTGAGATAGAGCTGTCTGAAGCTGGGCATGCTTTTCTCAAGCTACTATTGTATTGCCGGGCATGTGACGCATAGGCAACTCCTGATTGGTTTAAATCTCATGCTACGAACGGACGGATGGACGGATGGACGGACGGATGGACACACATGTCACGTATAGAAGCGGCTGCACCGCTTAAAAAAAGTTTCAGGTTCTTGAAAGTTGGATAAGATGCCATAATACAACCGCACTGTATTTTTAATTTCTTTTTTTGCGGCTGTTATGTAACATTCTTTGTGTGCATTTGTGTGTCAATGAGGAAATGATGGGCATGGAACTGGGCTTGTAACCCAAAGGTTGCTGGTTCGAATCCCAGTTAGGACTCTGCCGTTGTACCCTTGAGCAAAGCACTTAACCTGAATTGCTTCAGTATACACCGATCAGCCACAACATTAAAACCCTTGACAGGTGAAGTGAATAACATTGATTATCTTGTTATTTTTGTTCTGTACTCTAGCACTTTGAAAGGATACAATGACAATGAGGTTGAAGTGCAGACTGTCAGCTTTAATTTGAGGGTATTTTCATCCATATCGGATGAACCGTTTAGAAATCATAGAACCTTTTTTACATAGTCCTCCCATTTTTGGGCATCAAAAAATATTGGACAGTTTAACATAATGTAGAATAAAGTAATCGTTTTTAATATTTGGTCGCATATCCTTTGCATGCCATGATTTCCTGATGTCTGTGACCCAACAACATCAAAAGACTCTTGATATCTTATTTTCTGGTACTCCTACACGCGATACTATGGGTATATCAAGAGTCTTTTGATATTGTTGGCTCACAGACATCAGGAAGTCATGGCCCTAGTTTCCCTAACGGGAAAATAAAAGTTATTCTATTCTATAGGTGTCTATAGTTCTGTCTTGTTTTACTCTAGCACAGTGTGGACAGTCTCTGTTGTGTCCCCAGGAGAGCCATTTTCAGTGCTGTATCTTTCCACTCCAACCCCAGATGTCTCATTTCCTGTCAGTGATGTAGCTACATGCTATACATGCAGCTACGTGCAGACCGTTTTACCACAGGCACTGAAACTCACTGTGACCACGTTGCGATGAGTAAAATGGGTTATAAAAAATTTACCGTTAGATGAATTAGCTTAATCTCACACTGAAAAAATGAGAAAAATCCAACCAAGTCAATTTATTATGAGAAAAAAAAATCCTTCATCAAGAAATAATAATTTTTTAACAAAATCACGTGTGCCACAATTATTGGCACCCCTGCATTTATATATAGAATAAAGTAATCATTTTTTATATATGGTCACATATCTTGTGCATGCCATGACTTCCTGATGTCTGTGACCCCACAACATCAAAAGGCTCTTGATATCTTATTTTCTGGTACTCTTACAAGCGATACTATAACATCTCTGCATTTGAATGGATCTCTATGGGAATTGGGGGGTGGAACTAGATTTAGCTGTAAATTATACTGGAACAGTATGGAATACATAGTTGGTAAAATGGTTGTAAGTCATCAAGCGTCTGAGGTATCAAACAAGCCTCAAACCATCACTTTGCTGCCAGATATGCAGTAGATGGATGGATCACTGTGGACTTTAAAAAGTATCAGATCACTAGAGCAGAGGTGTAACTATGAGAATTTCTATAACTGAGACAACTGAGGTAAGAAGGAAATAAGCCAATTATTGATTTATAGATAAATACCAGTGGGTCAATCTGCGCAAGTGTAAAGAAGTCAATTACCCAGATTTACCCAGTTTATATAAGAGACAATGATGGGTCAATGATTGCACACCTGTAATGAAGTGCAAAGAAAGTGGCTAAGATCAGTCTCCTCTTGATCTTAAAACTGAAACAAGATTTATTCCTAAAATGCCATTATAATTTGAAACGTGTAAATTTTTGGCGCTTTGGACGCCACAAATTTTGGACCCGTTGAGGTCCGTTCTATCAGGGTGATATCACGGTGAGCTGCAGCGGATATCTACAAAACTAGTGAGTTCGCAGCGAAACTACCTGGATGACTAGGTAGCACTCTGGGGACAAGCATAAAGTGGATAGAGTGTAAGCTTACAAGTGGGCATCTTAACACCCGTGCACAGAAGGACATGCTATATCTCCTTATAAATACAGATACTGCATTTACAAAACATTCTAATAGAGGGGTCAGCAACCCTGGTACTGGAGAGCCACAGCATCATTATTTCTCACTTAAACAGTGGATTGCACAGATAACTTACCACAGCTGGGGCCACCACATGTATAAACAGTGCTGAGCAGAAAAATGCCCTCAGAATGCCACATAAGGGAGTTTCCACGTAGAAATTCAGATGTATAAAATAACACGTGCTGTGAGAATCTGCGTACCTCTGCACACGCTGCACACTATATTTACGCGATGTTTGGCGTCAGTGTGATATAGTGACATATCAGAGGCAGAGGTAGAAAATGCAAAACCTTTTTTAAGCAGATTTCTGACTTTCATCCTGAACGTTCTTTTACGCATTCTTTTACTCAGAGTTTTATACATGTGCCCCCAGGTTTCTTGGGTCTGAACTGGCTGTTGATTTTAAGGTGAAAGCAAAAGACAGCAGTCACTGTGCTTCACATCACCAGGATCACAGACCTCCTGTTCTCCTACAATAAAGATAACATTCCACAGTGTCGCCAGCCGGCGTACAGCTGCAGTTAAATGGCAATGGCAGCAGTTAAACAATTTGGTCATGTCCTTGCTCTCAGCAATTTAGGGTCTGCAGTCTGTACTCTCTGACGCTCCTGTTTATGAACATATAATTGAAATACCAGGTTACTTGTGCTGTTAGGAGCTAGATCGGGAACAGTTCACACCTGTAACAGAGGTCTTTCAAAAAATCCCTAGTAGAAGCTTTGAGAATTGATAAACTTTAGTTCCCGGAGAACCAGAGATTACTTCAGACTGAAGTAGGGCTTTACATCTGGTGGCCCAAGGGCGAAATGCTGCCAGCCACTGATGCATTGTGGGCTCTTTGACAATTGAGAAGAAAGAAAATATTATTCAGATGCAACAAAAACTGTGACATTACCCATGTCTGCATCAGTACAGTATCAGCATGTCTCCTGCAAGTTCAATGATCAAAATAAAAAATAAATAATATAATAACAAAAATTCATCATAAATAATAGATATGCACAATTTAAAAACACAATTGTACTGTAAAATGATGTGGCTCTGAATTGGCATTCATGCAATGTCATATATCTTGTTTTATAGTTATTGATGTCGTTGTCCTGTATAGTGGCCCTTTAGATACACAGTATCTGTGTAGATGCATAGTACACAGCTCAGCTGAGAGCTGTTAGTTGCAGGGCAGGCGGGGAGAACAGGAACTGGATGGGTACACAGGACTGGAGACTGGAGACTGGAACTCGGAGCAGGCAAGGAGCAGGCAAGGAGCAGGCAGTAATAAACGCTGGAAAGACTGAGACAAGCATGAATGCAGGGCACAATACGATCTGGCACCGAACAAAGAAACAGGGGAGACTAAATACCAAACTAATGAAGAAACGAACAGGTGAGACGAAACGAATGAGAAAACACAATTCAGGTGCGGGGAAGTGGAGACACAAAATGGAGGGAGAGAAGGAAAACACAGAACGGACTACCAGATAGAAAATACATATAAATGGAAAAACCAGACGGATTAAAGGATTGCATGTGTTTGGAATATAATCAGTGTTGCTGAACAAGCCCTGCGGAATTCCTGTATATGTTCCTAGCACACATGACTGTTGGACTGTGAAAGTGATGGGGCCCACTTCTAGCCTTAAACGGAAGCATTGTTTTCCCACACAATGTGGCGTGTCCAAACCTCCATGCTGTCGGAGTATGAGTTGTGTGACCGACAGCACATGGGTGGTGGTTATAGAGGCAAGCCCTAACAAAGCAAAATGTTGTGGCTTTATTATACTCCTGAATTTTTAGCATGGTTTTAGCTGAATACTGTTCTGCCAGAGAGAAAGAATCAATCAATCAATCAATCAAGTTTATTTATATAGCACATTTCGTACACAGAGGCAATACAATGTGCTTTACATAGATAAAAACAAAAATAACATCCAAAGGAGAAAATAAAGGCATAAATGTAAGTACATAAAATAGAATAAAAACATGATTAAAAGAAAATTGTATAATTAGAAAATAAATAAAATGAGAGAAATAATTAAAGGAATGACATCAAGATTTTATCTTTTTATGCTAGGGACACGAACCCTGCCTATTTTAAAAATACAAAGTGCATGAAATTGAATAAAGCTAAAGGTCTACTTCCAGAATTAAAGTGCAGTAAGAATAAAGTGCAAATTATAGAGCTCAGCCATAGGCACATGAAAAGAGAAATGTTTTTAACCTGGATTTAAAATTTGCTTCATTTGGGGCACATCTAAGATCTTCTGGCAATTTGTTCCAGTTACAAGCAGCATAACAACTAAATGCTGCTTCATCATGTTTAGTTTGGACTCTAGGCTCTACTAGCTGAGCTGAGTTCATGGACCTAAGGGCCAAATCCACAAAGAACGGATTGCTCCTGGCAATTAGCTCAAAGTTAATACAGAGATTGCAAAAGCAATCCTCACCAGTTTACCATGGTATCCACAAAAGATTTTGCTCCAATGATATGCCCGGGCAAACATGCCCACAAATTTGCCACCTTTCTGCACTTTGCACCGATGATTGCAATTAGCCATGTGGCAGCCTATATATTGGCTTGTGCCAATTGGCTTGTGCATGTCCTCACCAACGAGGTGCAGAGACATGCAGCTAAATTGCAGTCGCGGAATCTCACCCCAAGTGAGAGAAACCATATTTGGGAGTCAGTTGCAGACAGGGTTAGTGCTGTCGCTCAGTGCAAACGCATGGCCGACGACTGTAAGAGAAGGTGGGTGGATCTCAAAAGGAGGACCAAAGAAAAAGTTGCTTTTAATAGCAGACAGGCCGCTGCAACGGGAGGGGGGACCGCCGATCGAAGACCCATTGACCGAAATCGAAGAGGAAGCTCAGCAGACCCTCCAGAAAGAACAAGTGCATGGCCTGGATGGAATAGATACAGCCGAGCCTATGCCACAGGACATTGAAGGTATGTAGCCTAGGCTGTGAACTACATGCTAGAAATCATAAATAGGCCTACACGTTGCTGTATGTTTCATATCTTAAACTGGGGTTAGTGTATTATTATTATTATATTTCTAATATGTGCCACCCCTTTTTAGACTGTCCGATGTCTGGCCCATCCTGCACCGGCGCCGCCTCAAACCAAGACGACTCCCCATCTCGCCTCACCCCATCCACCCCGGAGCCCCGTGAGAACACCTGTCTTTCCACCCCCCTCAGTTCCCATCAACTACGCTGATATTGACCGGCTTCTTTACCTGGAGCAGCAGAAACAAACCACTGCACAAATGCAATATGCCTCCACTCTCAGTGAGATAGTCCGAAATAAGAGGTGCTGCTAGCAGCTCAACAGGTAGTCAGTGCTCTGGCAGGTCTTAACATCAACATTTCATCCTGGAGAAGCCAAATGCAGGCCAATCACATCGAGCTGCTAGGAGCCTTGGGGAGGATTGCTGATGCCCTTGAGGCAAAGAACGAGCCAAGCGCCAGCCGAGTCGTGAGCGACATGCCCCGACGGCAGCTGAGGGAGAGGAAGGGGAAATGATAGGCTGGAGTTTGTGTTGACCAATAGTTAATAGAGCCTAATGGTCATTCTCTTGTTTTTCCATTTATTGTCTGACAATGATGCAGACTTATTCAAGCAAATGTCATTCACTGTTTTTCATTTCCCTGTGTTCTCGTTTGTAGTCATGTAGACTATTGCCTAAAGTAGGCCTACTTTAAATGTAGGCCTATTGATTTGGGGTCTGGGGTCCCAACACAGCAGTGAATGCGTCCTGTAGTCTACAAAATAAATGTAGGCCTATGTTTTGCCTTTTGAGCCGAGCCTATTATGATTTGCGGAGAGACCTCGCAAATCACATGAGAATGCACTAAGAGAACGTAACAAAAGACCAAAACTAACATTCAGTAGCCTAACTTTTATTTGGCACCAAAACAGGTCAACGGCATTTCTCAAGCAGGTTTAGATAAGCTTAATTAATTTACTCGGCTTTAGGTCTAGCCTACTGCAGATGAGGGTAACCTCGGTGTTCATCGAGTCTAAACGGTTGAAATAAATTAAATAGATTTAGCCTGAGAGCCAATTTCCCAAACAAGAATGTTCACATATCACTCGAAATAATTTCTGATTATGTTCAGTTGGACATCCCTGCCCCGCTCAGGTCGCACTTCACCCAGTGGGGCATTAGGCTCCTCTTCATCGGAGTCGGAATCCCCCTCGCCCTCGGCCTCGGCCTCCTGCTCCCCGAGACGCACCCCGGCTCTTATGGCTATATTGTGGAGGATACAGCACACAACAACCACCTTGCACACCTTGCATGGACTGTACAGCAGTGCACCACCGCTGCGATCCAGGCATCTGATCTGATTTCAGAATTCCAAAGATGCGCTCAATAATGCCCCCGAGTCCAGATATGTGCCCGGTTGTAGGCTGCTTCCCCTTCAGTCACGGGATTACACACAGGAGTCACGATCCAGGGTTGCAGCTGATAGCCGCTATCACCTAATTGAAAAAGAAAAACATTTTAAATATTTTGAACACATTTGCAGTAGCCTAGCTATTAGGCCTACATTATTGCAGTAGAATGAAAACATATACTTAGGCCTATCCACTAGCCAACGGCCATCCATGTCCTGCATCTGTCTGTGAACAGCGCTGTTCCTGAAGATAAAGCTATCGTGGACTGACCCTGGGAATTTGGCAACCACATTCGTAATGATGTGCATCGCAAATAGCCTGGACGTTGACAGAATGTGTGTGTTTTCGATTTCTGAAAACATTCTCCGTTTCAGATGGTGGAACCAGAGGGACGTGGGTGCAGTCAATAGCACCCACAACATTTGGGAAGCCGGCAACTTGGTAGAAATCTTGTTTGGTCTCCTGGATGTCTTGTTGGTTTTGGGGAAACCTAATATGCCTCCCCACTCTTCGGATTATGGCAGGTACCACCTCCCACATGGCCCTACAGACTGAAGACTGGGCGATCCCAGAAACACCTGCAATTGGTGATGAAGGACAAGGCTGCTGCTGACGGTGTTGAAGTGACCTAAGAGATCTTTTCGGATGAGGAGGGGGAAGGGGAGGGGTACAGGGGGGAAGGGATGCCCTGTGCTTTTTGGGTAAAAGTTGTGGGCTGGAAGGAGCCCGACGCAAGTACCTGTAGTGTGGACAGTAGCTTCACAATCCCAGGTACTGCGTGGCTTCTTTGGGTGATCGGCTCAATGTTGTCCTTATCTCATCCAGAAGGGCAATAATTGCGTGTCCTGGCAACCTGTATCTCCGAACAATATCATTATCGCTGAGGTCAAATAGGGATATTCTCCTCCGAAATACGCATTATTGCGCACGCTGGGCGTTACGGTGTCTCCGTCTGGCTACAATTACTGCTGCCATGATCCCTGGAAAGCCTGGCATGTCAGCCCCTTATATGTGCTACATCTGATTGCAAAAAGTGTTTCAGGCTTTTCTCCATATTTCAGGACACAGATTGGTTCTTAATGAAAATGACAGACCACACTTTTTTTTCCAGAAATATCAGTCTGTTATGTCTCGCCCTTAAATCCCCTTATGGACGGAATTTACTTTCAAAAGAAAAAAATAAATAGAGGTTTTGTGTTATATTATTCAATGCACATTCATATCAGGCCGTTTCTGAAAAGAGTCGGTTTGTCGCTAATTCGCGACAAAATAGGCCTTAAGAGGTTTATCATCCAATTCGTCCGGTTAATACCTGCTTTTCAAAAGTGGTATTTGCACCTCTCTAACTGTGTGTGGCAATTAGCTCATGGTGTTTGTGGATTACACGCAAGGCTTCCTTAGGGCAATTTTGCAGGCAAGTACCTAATTTACATAGATTTAAATGAGAGGGGTGCAGCCGTGGAGCTATTTGCTCATCGGTGTAGTTCGCTATACCTTTCAGCCTTTGCATGTGCTTTGTGGATTGGATGCAATTTTTTTGACTCATTTGCACAGGGTTTGCCCGGGCAAACGCTGTGCAATCCTTTTGTGGATTTGGCCCTAAGAGCCCTACTTGGTTTATATTCTTTAAACATATCAGAAATATATTTCGGGTCTAAACCAGTAGCAGCACTTTAAAATCTATTCTGTAACTAACTGGAAGCCAATGTAAAGATTTTAGAACTGGAGTAATGTGCTCTGTTCTCTTGGTCCTGGATAAACCTCTAGCAGCAGCATTCTGAATGAGCTGCAGCTGTTTAATGGTCTTTTTGGGAAGTCCAGTTAAAAGACCATTACAGTAGTCCACCCGACTGGAAATAAAAGCATGGATGAGCTTCTCTTGGTCTTTTTGGGACACCATGCCTTTGGCTCTGGCTATATTTTTGAGATGGTAGAATGCTGTTTTGGTAATTGCTTTGATATGGCTGGTGAAGGTGAGATCTGAGTCTATTAGAACGCCAAGATTCCGAACTTGGTCTTTGGTTTTTAGGGCTCGAGAATCAAGGTGTTTACTAATACTAATTCTCTTCTTTTTGTTGCCAAATACAATAATCTCTGTTTAATCCTTATTTAATTGTAGAAAATTCTGGCTCATCCAATTATTTATTTGCTCTAAACATTGACACAATGAGTCTATTTGGCTGTAGTCATCTGGTGAGAAAGCCAGATATATCTGTGTATCATCTGCGTAACTATGGTAATCAATGTTGTTGGTCTGTAGAATTTGGCCCAAAGGTAGCATATATAGATTGAACAGAATAGGTCCAAGAACTGATGCCTGGGGGATTCCGCATGTCATAGCCAACCTATCAGATTCATAACTGCCAATGGTGACAAAGTAACTCCGGTCTTCTAAATAAGACCTGAACCAATTAAGAACTCCTACCCAATTTTCCAACCTATCCAACAGTATTCTATAATCTACAGTGTCAAATGCAGCACTGAGATCCAACAAAACCAAAACTGATATTTTACCTGAATCATTATTTAGCTGACTATCATTTAACACTTTTATAAGAGCCGTTTCAGTACTGTAGTGAGGTCGGAAGCCTGATTGAAATTTATCAAAGTGACCACTTGAGTTAAAACAATTGCTTATTTGATTGTAAACAACCTTCTCAATGATCTTAGCTATAAAAGGAAGATTTGAGACAGGTCTATAATTGTTTAACATAGAGGCATCCAGTGTTCTCTTTTTTAATAGGGGCTTAATGGCAGCTGTTTTTAGTGACTTTGGGAAAGTGCCTGATAGCAGTGAGCTATTAACTATTTGCTGCAAATCAGTTGTTACAGAATTAAAAATAGTTTTTAAAAAGTCAGAAGGCAGTGTGTCAAGACAGCATGTGGATGATTTAAGATGCCAAACTGTTTTTTGGTCAATTGTATTCAGTTGTGACATAGTAATAAGGTTATTTCTAGGTGGTCGTAGAGACGGTATAGTTTAATTGTTTGACTGTGCGGTGTTGATGGTCCGTCTAATAGTTTCGATTTTTTCACTAAAAAAGCAAGCAAATTCATTACATTTCTCTGTTGAAAGGAGTTCTGGTGCTAACTGTTTTGGGAGCTTTGTAAGCTTGTCAACCACAACAAATTGAGTGCGGGTATTATTGATGTTCCTGTTAATCAACATAGAGAAATGTAACTGTCTAGCCCTGCATAACTCATAGTTAAAACTACAAAGGCTTTGTTTATAAAGGTCATAGTGGATTTGAAGTTTAGTTTTTCTCCACTTACGTTCAGCTTTCCTGCATTCTTTTTTCAGGGCTTTTATCATCATGGTATTTCTCCATGGTGCTTTCTCTTTACTCAGAGTTTTCTTGACTTTTACCGGGTGCAACAAGATCCATGACATTTTCGAGTTGAAATTGTCCAGGAGAACATCAACTGTCCCTGCACTCATGGTTGGTGACATAGCTATAGCCTCCATGAACTGAGCACTAGTGCTGTCGTTTATGTACCTTTTCTTAACAGAAACAGAGCTTATCTGTACCTCCGGAGTGATCATTAAGTCAAAGAAGACACAATAATGATCAGAGAGGGGGCCAAGTCTTTAACCAAAACAGAAGAAATGTCGAGACCTTTAGAAATAACCAGATCCAAAGTGTGGCCTCGAGTGTGCGTAGCCTCTTTCACGTGCTGCAAGAGACTAAAAGTGTCACATAGTGCAAAAAGTTCTTTAGCGTTATTGTTCATGTTATTATCTATGTGGATGTTAAAATCCCCTGTTATAATAAAAAAGTTGTAATCAATTGAGATAACTGACAGTAGTTCAGAAAAGTGATCAATAAAATTTGCAGAGTATCTTGGAGGTCTGTAAATAGTTAAAAAATTTAATTTTGGGAGTACTCTTCAATATGAAACAGAGGTATTCATTACCAAGTGTAACCTTTTTGCACTGGAATGTATCTTTAAATCCTTTCTTACCAGATCAGCATGTATCCATAAAACTAAAATTTACTGGCGCTGTCTCGTTGAGAACAGTAGTACTGCTCCCTTCTGCTAGCCACGTCTCAGTAAGAAACAGAAAATCCAAATTGTAGGATATTATAATGTCATTGACTAAGAATGATTTGTTGGCTAGAGATCTGATATTAAGTAGAGCTAGCTTTATAGATATAATCGGAGCCCCTGGGGTAGTCTGAGGTTTCTTTCATGTCCTTGCTTCTATTGTATCTGTATCGGTGTTTACACAGTGCTCATCTGAAAATGAGACTTGTCTCAGTGTGATCCCCCTGTATAAATAAAGTAAATAATAATAATAATAATAATAATAATAATAATAAATAATACAGATAACAGATTAGACTGGTTTACCCCATAAGCTGCATGCACTTGACTCCTTCTATTTCTAATCAACACAGGAATAAAGAACATTATAGGCATACTGGGTCCCAGCTTGTTCTTAGAACAGCTGTCAGTGCCATCGCTACTATAGCAGGGACCCTGAACACATCAAAAAATGCTATCAGTGTTTTTCCTGCTGCTGCTATCAGTGCTTTCCCTGCTGCTGCTATCAGTAGTACTCACTGAACATTCTGTGTTTTGTGCTGTCAGAGGAGATGAAGGACAAGGCTGCTGCTGACGGTGTTGAAGTGACCTAAGAGATCTTTTCGGATGAGGAGGGGGAAGGGGAGGGGGACAGGGGGGAAGGGATGCCCTGTGCTTTTTGGGTAGTTGTGGGCTGGCTGAGATGGAGAGTGAGAGTTTAGTCCCAGCACACACCAGTTTCCTCCATTTTCTCTGAGAAATCCATATGTGAGAGGGGATGAAGTTGAGAGAGAGAAGGAGGAAGATGAAAGGGGTGACTGCAGAGACTCTGCTGGTGACTGTAATGTCCTTGGTAGATGTTGCAGGTCATCATAACCCCCTGAGAGGGGTGACTGTGGAGACTCTGCTGGAGACTGTTTATAAATCTCATCCAGAATAAGAAAAACATTGGATATTTTGCTGATAATGTTATGCCCGCTGCTTCCCTTCCAGTCCACCTCCCTATTGTTCTCCGTGTTTTCCCCATTCCTCTCGTTTCATGTCATGTTTTTACGTTTACCTGTCTGTCCTCTGTGTCGTGCAGGCTGGGCGTGGATTTCCTCCAGATTCCCTTTTATAAAGCAGTGTAATCACTTTTTTTCTTGTATTTAAAACGTTTAATAAACCACAAGATAAACACAAGATAAACATATAAACAACATGTATAAACAGGAATATAATAAATGTAATTTTGCTGTAAAGCATTTTATTTCTAAACAACAGCTGGAGGTCTGATAAGTGTTTGATAGTTTCCCCTGATTGGTAAAAGTGTAAATCACCATAATGCTGGCTCCAAATGTCCAATACCAAATCTTCCTATATTTGGGCAGTAAGGACTTTGTTGCTTTCAGTAGCCTACGTATAAAACATGTTAAATGTCAACTGAATAAAATAGGCTTAATAGCACATTTTTATGCTACCAGATGCGTGAATGAGTCCGAGGCAGCCTTCAAGTGCTAACAGACAGTATGAGACAGGTAGGTTACTGCAAAGTTTAATATTTTGTTTGAATGCAATGCGAGAAAGAGCGCGCAGGAATTTAAAGAGAAGAACGATAACGCGTGTACGCGTGCTAGAAATAAAACTACAACTTCCATGATCCCAGTACTTTCAATTCGCGTGTCCCGAATCTCGCGAGATATTGTGTATGTTTGGGGGCTTCTTCAGCTGACGGCAACAAACAGCGGAGCTGTGTGTGTTGACCGGTTTTGGATGCTCAGGAAAATCGCAGTTGTACGGCTCACAGGCGGTAGTGCACTGCAGCGACTATAATGGCGGAAACGGACCCTAAATCCGTACAGGACCTGACTGCAGTGGTGAGTGGCTGTATAGTACAACTCTCATTGGCCCTATCTGCGCCGTCGGGCCTGGGTCAACTGCATGTAGGTAATTACTGGCTTCCAGTTAGCTCTCAGGTTAGCTAGCCAATTCTGTTTAGCCTGGTATGTTTTATAATTGCATGTTTAATGTAGAATGGGTTCAGTAGCCTATAATAAATAATAGCTAAATATGATATGATTAATAGCCACTTTAATCAACCGCCTAACAGGTTAGCTTGCATCGCAAATAGGCTAGTCTATAACTTCCGCGTTTGTTGCGAAGACCCCATTAATGACAGGATATTACAAGTAGCTTTAGCTAGCTGTGAGTGGAACCAACCATTTATGAATGTGGACATAACGATACTATACTCAATTTTGTCGAATTGATCATAGTTGGCTATTAGTAGGGCTATCTGACCATATTATAATGATGTGCGCCTTTGGTTAATTATTGGTCATTATGAGAGTTAATTAACTGCCAGTTATAAAATAGCTAACGTAAACAAATTTTCAATGTTAGTGTTATGTTCTCAATTCTTCTTGAGTTTAGATTTCGTGGTATCGAATAAGTTGGATTCGTGGACTATCTACACCCTTGTTGTAACCATCGTTCCGAGCTCATGTGGTTGGTGAATGTGAAGACTAGTTTATTGTACATTGTTGCGGTTTTTATGTTGTTGTATTGTCCGAAGCGGTTATGTTGCTTTTGCGCGCTGTGGATTAATCCTCTTGGGGTTATGTGTCATTGCACCCTGATGTTAACCGCATAAAATCAAAAGCTAGGTTAAGTTGGCAAGTCTTGGTATTGCAATACACCAGGTATAAAGATTACCGTGGCGATGAAGATCATGTTGAGGAGGTTACCCTGGTGATGTAGAGCAGATGGGGAGGTTACTATGAGAATGTATGGCAGTTGAGAGGTTACCATGGTGATCTAAGGTGATGACTCATCTTTGTATATGCTCCTCCTTCCTCTGGACAGGTACAGACTCTGCTGCAACAGATGCAGGACAAGTTCCAGACCATGTCAGACCAGATCATCGGGAGGAATATCCTGCCCCCTGCTGGCCTAGTTTGTTTCTATAACAAACCAGACATGAAATCTGTGTTTTTGTGTTTGTGAGGAGTACACATAGAGATCAGATGCAGATAGGAATCCGACAATGCTCGCTAACTGAAGGTTACCCTAGTCTGGAGTATTGATTGTACACCGCATGAACGCAGCTGGACCAGGGAAGGACAGGTGTGCCGGCACTATGACCAAAACGCAACCAGGGGTTTATACTACGAAGCAGGATTAATGAGTTGGCTGGATAACTGCACCGAGTAAAAACCGATACAGCTTTTTTTACTTCAATCCATGGTCCAGATTTGGGAGGGTTTTGGGTTTTACTCAATGAATTATCCAGCTAACTCTGTAATCCTGCTTTGTAGTATACCCCCACCCCCCACCCCCCCGGGTCAGTAGAACACCGCGAATGGTGTAATTATTACACTTGTAATTATAAGTGGTTGACGTACATTACGGTTCCCACTGTGGTTCTTTTTTGGTTGCATGGGCCTCTGAGAGGGTGGGATACGTTACGGCCACAGGGGATGGCGGTTAATTCCGCTACGTTCCTTAACGGAGACACTCGATGAGATGAGCACTCGCATCGACGACCTGGAGAAGAACATCGCCGATCTCATGACCCAGGCGGGCGTGGAGGAGACAGAGGGAGAGAACAAGGTCACGGAGGGTCAAGGGGCATAACACCCAACTGTGCTGAAACGGGTAAGCCCAGCCTCCCTCAGTGTCCTTGTGTTAGGTAGGAATGATGAGGTATTCAGGAAGACCTATCATGGCCCACTGGTCGATCGCAGTAGATCTGCATTGAGCAGCCGTCTGCCGTTGCTGTGGAAATGAGCTGTCCACAGTTAACCCAAAGCTAAACATAGAATACATTTTTGGTTTAAAGCTGCTGTAAAATCTACAACAAACAAAATCTCTTATTTTCTTTCCACAGGTTGCCAAGTAAGAAAAGTAATGAAGAATTTCTAAAAGAGCAGCAGAAGTAGGGTGTGATTTGTGTTTTATATTTTATTTTGAATTGCCGTGTCTAGAGTTTTTTTTACATCCACACTTGTAATAATGTATATGAGAGTTTTTGTGTTTTGGTTTAAGTGGGTATTTTACAGAACTTTTGAAGCCTGGAAGAACAGCAATTAACTCAGAGCTGAAGTCCACAAGACTAACAGCAGGACACATTCCAGCCTGTGACATTTTGTTCAATTAAAACGGTTTCCTACACAACGGTGTTTCCTCTTCCGTTAAACACCTTTCCATCAGGGTTTCAGTGATGGGACATTATTCTGTATTTATTTATTTTTTTATAAGAAAAACATCCAATGCATAAATTTGGGCATTGGCATCATTTGGGAGAAAAGGGGGGGTGTAAGTGTCAAACGAAAAGCCAGTAAGTGGAGATCACATAAAGATAATATTTATGCACAAAAGCAGTCATTTCAGGATTTGATCCTATAACGCTTTCAAGCCTTTGGGCTACTCTGCACAACTGCTGCAATCAAACCTCAAGCCTAGAACCATGCTGCATCCAAGTTTTTTCAAAATGTTCCTTGTTTGCTTGCATTGATTTCTTTGTTATTCTTTCTGAACAAGTCCCAAAGAAACCATTCACAAGTCAAAAGTTCAGAAGTATTCGTAAGAACTGAATCGTCTTCCTTCACGGCAGTATGTTTTTGAGGTGACATCATTTATGATTTATGGTGAAATTTCCAGCACATATGCATTGTAACTGAAAATGCTATGTTTTGACATATTTTTCCATAGAGTTCAATAGGAAAATGAGTCGGGGGAAACAACCCTTAAAGTGATCCATCCAAATGTACTGCATATGTGGCAGCAGAGTGATGGTTTGAGGCTTGTTTGATACCTCATACCCTTGATGACTTACAGCCATTAAACAACCATGGGTTCCGCACTATTCCCGTGTAATTTACAGCTTAATCTAGTCCCACCCCCCAATTCCCCCAAGCTTATATTTACAAAAATCAATAAGGTTGATAAGGTAAAACATTAAATATCTTTTCTTTGTACTGTTTTCAATTAAATGTATGTAAAAAGAATTTACAAATCACTGCGTTCTGCTTTTATATGCATTTTACATACTGTCCCAACTTTTTTGGAATTGGGGCTTGTATTATTATTCCACATTTTCCCCATATAATTGCCAATAACTCTCCCATAGATGTGATCAAATTTGCCAGGATAGTAGAGCGTCACAAGCCACACCCGTATGCACAAATTTGGCCACAACAGGCGCCAAGAAACTCCTATACCTCGCTTTCACAAAATGGGCAATCAAAAAGATTGAAGTTTATCTATGGGTGACATTGGGAGAGAATGTTCTATTTATTATTATCACTATTTTTATTAATACAATAAAAGAAGCTATTCCATTCTTTACTCTTTGCACTCATTTGAATTCAATTCTAAAATTGGCAACATTTGTAGACTTACAGACCCCTAAACGATCCCTCCCTCCAAATGCCCCCCCCCCCCCCCCCCTCCCCCTTAATTTCATAGGTCCGATATTCAGGAAAAACAATAATAAAGTTATGAGTAAAACCAGTAGGAAATATGGAGTGTTTTTTGTAGATTCATTTGAGTGTGTTCTCTGAGGTATACCACTATGGTATATGCAACCCTGTATTCACGAACACCTTGACTTCCTGGTTTGAACCACTATTCCCACCTGAAGATGATGCGATGCGTTCTAAAAATATGGGCAATGCATCAGTCTGCAATCAACAACTTTAACCAGGTTATAGTTGGGAGTTGCAAGGCTGGCACGTGAGGCTAGCTGTTCAGTGACACTGTCAGACTACTGTTATGATTGAAAATGTGATAAATTCAAGTAATAGTTAATACATGCAGAGGTTATTTATTTAATTAATGGCTGATTTGGGTTAGGTTTAGGGTTGACAGAGTTATGATCATGGTTAGATTTGGGGTTGTGGGTTATGTTTATTCCCACACAGGTCATTTACCATGATTTTTTTCACACACACAACACGTATACCATGATTACAATGATTGACTGTTATTCTATTATCACAAAGCGCATAATTTTCTATTTATATAACACCACTCTGCATATTTACCCTGAATCATCTTTCCAAGCAGGATATTTACAATCATCCTCATTTTTTGCCATGACACAATCTAGCTTGATCCTATTTCCACAGGACAAATCTTCACTGATAATAAGCCAACATATATTTAGCATGATTGTTCTTCCTAATCAGGATATCTATAAAGGTTGTAATCCCAGACAGGTTATCTACAACTCACAATCCTCTGTAATCTCAATAAATGTGTCTACTTTACCCAATATAGTGTTGGGGAATGATGCAGGTCATGGCATATACAATGTACATTATAGTTTCTGGGCGACTATACCCAGACAAACCCAGCCTGAATCCAGCCCTCAACCGTAATCCTAATTGTAGCCCTAGTCAGGGTTTTACTGGAAGAAAACCAGAATAGAATTATATACCTATTTCTTGAGCTTCTTTCTGTCATTTTTGTCGTGTTTTTGGTAAAAAATTTCTTCTCCAAAAAACTCAGTATTTCGTTGACATTTTCAGAATGGCAGTGGATTCATATTGGCCAAAAATGCAATAGCCTGACAGTTGGTCGGCTGCAATTGCAAAAATGACCACCGGAGGTCCCCACTGCCTGTGATCAATCATAGGTACGAATAGATGATTTACTGAATATACATAGCGTGTAAATACTGAGTATTATATAAAATGTACAGAAGTCCTATAAAATGTAAACATGAGCCTCGTGTTCAGTTTTATGGGGCAAGTTATGTTATTCTGTCTTTCACATTATTTTGTATATAATCTCATTGGCCTATACATTACAAAGTGTACAGTGTCATTTTGCAAATTATGGATGGAAATAATCAAGCTTTCTACAAAGTCTGTCGTTTCTATATGTCTATACAAATTGTGGGGTTTCTATTCCAAAGTTTATTCCAAAGAATTAAATGTATGTAGGCTATACATATAACGGATACTAACAACAGTTTTTTTCATGTAAAATGTGAAGGTATTCATGATTTCATATACATACACGTAGGCCTAATCAGAATTTTGCTTGTCATAAAGTCTGGATTGTTTGTGTATAACTTCAAGAACTAAGCATATAGCTATTAACAAGTTTTAGTGTAGGCCTATGCTTTATTTGTCTAAATATATTTAAAATTGTGTATATTTTACATTCGTAAATGTATCTTGTTACATTCCTCACTGTACAGTAATTTTACAGATTATTACGTTTTATAGATAACTATACACTGTCTGGACAACAAATACATTTGAACTTTTAATTTTGGTATTTATTTTAAAAGTTAACAAGCGTCTGGAACAGATCTAGTACAGTAGACAATTCCAACAGAGAGAACAACTTTAGTCTTAAAGGCTTCATTCCAAGACCACACAAGTGATTCGCGGCTCCATTCAATGAGATGCACGCATTGTACTGCTCTAGCCATGCCTCAGGAATCACAGGACAGGTGATTGGTTGAAAGGCGTAACTATTGAACTATGGCGACTGTAACTCACAACGACCCAGAGCCTGCACGAAGTGTCCGAGTGCGCTAACATAACGACTGCAACCCAGCACAAAACCACCGTCGTCTTTTTAGCAACTGGATGGGATTTGCACAAGTGGAATAAAGTGGATGTTTTATTAAGTAAAAGGTAGGCGCGGCTTCGCAGCTGGATTTCTTACCATTTCACATATTCTTTGAAATATTTTGCAGATGTGATGCTTGTATTCGATAATGGCTGTCTGCTATAGCCTATTCTTTTTCTTTGTTTTGATCTTTGGCTGTTTGAAGATCAATTCAGTTTATCTTAAGAATCTCTAAACCTCAAGTAAAACCGTTCTCCATGACTTTTAATACCTGTATGTCCATACTCTTTACCTATGCATCAAATAAAAGTACTTGTAAGGTTCTTTTGATTTTTAAAAATGCAATTATAATATGTATTCGTATGTTCGTACATTATGGGACACATTAGGTACAGAAAGAGGGATTATTTCGTTACCTGCTTTGGCCGTTGCATAATACAGTCAATGCCGAGTGATTTGCATGGTGAACAGGTGGCTGCTTACGGGAGAGGAGATACGTTAGCACCTGTCTGAATACGCTGCTACCTCGAAGAATTTAGCTACACCTTTATTGTTAGTCCCACAACTAAAGAGCAATTTCCGTAGTTCTCAGCGGAGACTTGATTTCAGTCAGAAGTGTAATAATCTATTGAAATATATTTTGCTGTGTCTTCCATGTTAACAAATAATAAAGCAACCCGTACGCCATTCACATTTATCACTTAAGAAAGTTTTAAATTTAAGTAGGCTATGCACTAAAAATACGATTAGGAAGTAATTCTTATTTAATTAAGCCGGTAAAAAAGAAGAAGCTTGCCCGTCACTCTGTTGTGCGTTAAATTTCAGACTGACATTAAAAGCCCACGGGTCAAACGGCAGGGACCAATGCAATTAGCCCCAAATGATGACATGCTAACGGCAGGGACCAATACATCTAGCCCCAAATGACATGCTAATTTCAGAATATCAGGGCTCCCCGTCAGTGTGCACAGCTGCTGCCAGTACCTCAGACAGAGTGGATGTGATTAAAACGAGGGCTTGCTGGAGGTTTTTGTGGGATTCTGTGGGATTCCATGTGTAATGATTTGCCAAATTGATGTTTTGGTCAGGTATGATTGATTATAATTAGTAAATTAGAAACAGTGCTGTCCTTGTACACATAATTTAGAAATAAATACATACAGTGTAGTGTAATGGTTGCATTTGCTTGAACTGGGCTTGTAACCGAAAGGTTGCAGGTTCGACTCCCAGGTAGGACACTGCCGTTACCCTTGAGCAAGGTACCCAACCTGACTTGCTTCAGTATGTATCCAGCTGTATGAATGGATAAATGTAATAAGAAGTTGTGTAAGTCGCTCTGGATAAGAGCGTCTGCTAAATGCCTGTAATGTAATGTAATGTAATGTAATGTAATGTAATGTAATGTAATGTAATGTAATACATACATACATACATACATACATACATACAGAGAACACCACTGAGATCCCTTCATTACAAATTTACAACAAATAAAAACAGATGCCCCATGCATGGTAACATACATTTAATCAAATATTGCAATAATTTAATATTGCAATCATTTCAGGTACCTCTACAAGCCTTGGACTCGTACACCAATGAAAAGGTAGTCTACCTCATCCCAAGGCATGTGGTAAGTCAACGATTCAGCAATTAAGTTATAGATCTCAGCCTTGTAATAAAATGATGGGAAGGATACAACCAATAGCTACACACTGACTCATCTAGATAATGTGTCAGAATGAGGAAGTTTATTTGGGAGTAGGTTTAAAGAGTCATGCTAATTAAAATTGAACGCATATGTTCCAAACTCTTCGGTGCTTGTGGCTAATTTCCAAGTAGTGCAAGATGTTTTTGTCATTAACGGTCCGTTGTTGGAATTGAATCCGAGAAAAGCTGTGAATGTTTATGATCTGGCTGCTTTTTCATTTTCTCACCGGGCGGCATCGGGTGTTCACGTAAAAATAAGCCTTTGGCGCGCCGCTGTAGATTGGAAGCACCAATTAAACCGGGGGTGTCAAACTCAAGTCCCGGAGGGCTGCAGGCTCTGCAGATTTTTGCGGTTTCCTTTCAGTCAGCAGCTAAGTCCCTGAACTCTCAAGCCAATCGGTGACTTAAAGGAATCACCGGCTCCGCAACACACCGAAAAACGAGCAGACACTTTAGCCTTGGAAAATAGGAGGCTGACACACCCGGATTAAACTGATCTTTGTATGTTAAACTACAGAACGGAAACACATTTTACTTGTTCGCTGGCTGTGTTGGGCAACTGGCATGGTGTTGAAGAGGATGCGCTTGGCCCAAGTGATAAAGCCTCTTATTTGTCCTCAAGCCCTGCCCTCCAATGTTCTCTGGTCTCATGGCAAACACTATACAATTGTGTGTCTTCAAGATGACATAATATCCCAGGATCCTGGCCAGATTTATAAACAGATATGGCAATTGTTAGATGACCCGCCTACAGAGACTGCTGTTTTATATTTCAGCTGGCTTCTGGAGCCTTGTGCTTTTCCTACTTGCTATTCTGTAAAGGCTAAAGTTGAGATTGCACTGACTGAATGTGTAGCTCTAAAACCAGGCAACCTCTCACTGTCTAATCCAGGGGTGAGCAATTCCAGTCCTGGAGGGCCGGTGTGTATGCAGGTTTTTGTTGCCACCAATTACCCCAGCTAAATGAGCTAATTGGCTGTTTACACCAACACTGGTAGATTAGATCAGATTAAAATGTTTCATATAGGGACACAAGAAATCTTCGGCTGTCATTCATGCGCTTATTAAGAATTGTAGCTAAAATGTCAGATGGCGTAAATATTAGGGCTAATTAGGTAATTAATGCCAGAAGTTGGCATGAAAACCAGAAACGGATACGACCCTCGTTGCCCACCTCTGGTCTAATTCCTTCTTGGTTCTCGACCAGCTATTTTCTTTTCACTGCTTTGAACTCCCTCCTCCTGACATCCACCCCTGTTGTTGACTGTAACTGGCCGAACAAAGATCATTACCTTAACTCATGACATTTAAATTACAAGCGTAAAAAAAGCAGATAAAATCACTGTAAAAAAAAGTGGTTGAGTCACTCTTAAGAGATACAGGGTGACTGATTAAAGTTAATCTCATCTTCTCTAACAACATATTTTTTCAAGAGCAATCACCCAAAGCCCATACACACACGTGCATGCATGCATGTACGCGCACACACACACACACACACACACACACACGCGTATACAGCCGTATATCGTTGTCACAAACAATAATACACGGCATGCACATGTTTGTAAACATACTTGTAGATCCATGCATTTAAAATGTATGTTTTACTAGTTCATGCTCTTCTCAGTTTTTAAAACCAAAGTATTTTGTGTCGTCTGTTCCCTCAGCCTCCCTTCCTGTGATTATGTAGATCTGAGGGATAGATGACGCCATTATGTGCTGCCTGTCGTCCCGAGTTCATTTACTGTCGTAGTTAACTACTGACCCCCTGGAGGAGATTAAAAAAAAAAAATCAAACACAGTTCAAATGTGTGGTGACTCACCCCTGTATCACACAGCGCTCAGGGGAACAAACACTGGGGCAAACGGCATTGTTGTGAGGAGGGAGCGAGGGGGCGTGGAGGTGGAATAGGAAGCGATGGGCGCGGGCTCTCCTCTCCCATCCCCTCCGCTCAGCTGTCTGGAAATGTCTTCTGACATTTGCTCTGGTGCATGAGACACGCTCCGCCATGTCTATTCCCCCGCCTGATATTTGCGCGCTTCCGCAGGTCGTGCGCCTCCCCCCGCGCCCCCGCCCCCGCCCCAATGTGTCATGGCTGCCAGTTCACATCGGGGCAGGTGAGTGGGCAGGACACTGGCCCCCACGTCCAAGCAGCTGCCCCCACCTGGCAACCCGTGTGGGGGGGGGTAGCGGAGAGGCCCGTTATCATTAACGTTTGTTCACAACTGATTAGCTTACCTTTCTCGCCGAACTTCATCCCTGGGAGTTTTACATCTTACAAAGTGCAGTTTACATGCTGTTCATAACTCTTTTTTGGGGGGATTTTTCCTGGGGTGCTTGATGTAAAGTTCCTTGCCCCTGGGCACAACAGCATCTCTCATTCTAATCCATCAAGCCAGTATCCTGGCCTAGAAAACGTACATAATGCTTCCCACAAGGAAGGACTTGAGCTGAACAACACAGCGGTACGTGTGCAAGCAGTAATGTCCAGTATTTACAACGGGTGTGTTATTTGTGAGTGAGTGGGTGTTTTTAGTGTTCCTTAATCAAAAACACAACCAGGCACGCAGGACTGATAACGTGCTACAGCCCAGAAAAGGCTGAGAGGGAAGTGAGTTGTCTGCTGCAGTTTTTTTTTTGTTTTTTTTTGATGACACAATGAGACAGGGGCTCCTACACTGTCACATACAGGCCTCCTGCCAGGTCCATAACAATGGGGCCATTTGTGACATCATCTCATGAGTAACGTCACACCACTGACCTCCTTGCCCAGCGCAGGTGCTCACGGCCCCGTGTTTGTTTTTTTCTTTTGCCTTTTATCTTTTATTGGTTTCGAACAAGTTCAAACGGTTAAACCCCTCTTTTAAAATTCAAACCACATACGCAGGACACAATAGCGCAGGGCTTTACTTAACTGAAACGGAAAAGTGCAGTTATAAGCGAATGAATGGGAAACACAAAGGGCAATGCAACACATGTGGTTGTGCAAACGTATTCAGTCAAGCGTAACCAACTCACAACTGCCTACATAAAGACCAATCCCAAGAAAATAGAAAAACGACAGTCGTTAAAATGCATACAGTATAAGAAAACGTTTGTGCCTAGGTTCTCTGGGGTGGACTGCATGTGAACTGCGGGCATCCTTCTTTTTGGTGGCCCCTTCCAGTGGTCCACCCGGCATTTCTAACTTGCTATTTTCTGGGGGTTTCCCCCGCCCCAAAGTCGACCACTGCGCCATCGTGGAGGAAGATTTGAGTCCTCCTGAGAGTGACGAGGTCCTGTTTCTGGTAGACCCTGGTGTCCCTTGGGACCTGCTTCATGCTGTTGGTGATCCTCCACTGATGCTGGAGCTTGATGGTCTTACCACCTCCGGGTGGGCCATAGAGGACAATCTCAGCCACCAGGGAGGACCTTGGCCACAACCTGTTTAGGAAGACAGAGGAAACAACGAGGCCCCAGAACCGTCTGGCTATGGAGCACTCCCAGAGCAAAACACTGAGTTAGTGCGTCCAGGGGGGCAGCGCTCAGTCAGGGCTAGGTGCCATTTATACCTAAATTACCTGGTGGGGAGACACGTGACACATTGTCTGTTATTCAGTGTGTAAAACGTGTTTGTGTTTGTTATGATTTCTACCTTTGCACCAGAGGTTGTGAAGCAAGTCTTTCCCCTCTGTTGTAGCTTTGCCTATTTACATTTACGGGTGGGGATTTCCACTGAGGGTTATGAATGGAAGAGTCTGGCAGTCGGTGTCACTGCATTTCTGTCGACATTAAGCTGTGTTGACGTGCCGTTTTCATTAGTCTTGCGTATACTATGCGCCACCAGGCAACAGCGAAAACCTGTGAGGAGGATTTACCAAACTGTAATGGACCACTGCAGTTTGACAAACAGCAAACAAGAACAATGGCATTTGCAAACAGGTGCTGGTGCACTGGAGGAAATTAGTTAATTTGCTGTTCCTTCCTTCAGGCATTCAAAAACAGAAGTGTCCCTGTGAAGAGGAGACAGACAACCTATAATTTAAATGTTTTCAGTTTGTACCTCATCTTGATTAAAAAAAAAAATATATATATATAATATATATATATTAGAAACAAGCATGTTCTCTGTAGTCAGCGTACGCCTTCAAAATCTGCCTTATATGTTAAGTAATCTCCTCCCAATTCTGACGATCTGAGCTTCTGTTTTTTTTTTGGGCGGGAGGCCTTTAAGTCTCATTGTGTTAACGGTGGCAAAGACTGCTCAGAGGAGCGTTACTTTGGTAAGACTATCTCATGCTTGCTGCGCACTCTGTTTAAACTTGATTCGGCTTGATTGCTGATGCGAATGCTACGGCGTCGCATACCATCCTCAGCCACAGCGATTACCCACGGCCCGCCTGATGCAGATATTCTGGATAGCTAATGATGGTGTGGTGACAAGCTTGAGAGGCTGCAACAGGCTTGACAGATACAGGTGGCTGTGGGAGGTTTGTTCATTGTTAATGGGTCCTGTATTTCATGATCTTGGATCAGTACTGTAACTAGAGTTTCCCTTTGGCCGTTTTTTCATCGATCAAAGTTAGTTGATCTTTCACAGTCCTTCAACAGTGTTTTAAGTCCACAATACTAATAGTCTGGTCGGGTCTTAATTTAATTTGATTGGAGTGAATCATTCTATTGGGGGTATATATGTACTATACACAGTAAAATGTTCAGTGTTAAATCAACTATTACAGAGTTCATATGAGTCCACTATGACCAGAGTGCCAACACTGATGGCATCAGACCAGTTCTAGTATTGGACCAGGAATACCTAACATATTGATGTACTTAATGGGTGATTCCTCCAACTTCTAATAATTAATGGAGAAAATTGTGTATACTGTACAAAAATGCTAGTTTACACGCCTGAAGGGAAATTTTATATTAGCAGGGATGTCGCGCTGAGATGAAAATCTCTTTTGTAAGAGAGACCTGGCAAGGCAGTGGCAGGAATTTACTGCGTCAACAAATTTAGGCGATACAACCACAATAAAAATAGAAAGCTCACAAACAGTTTGTAGTATTTACAATGCAACGATCAAAAACGTACCTGACCAGAAAATGATTGTTTAACTCATTCTTGAGTGGGAAATTTGGGAAAGTACAGCACAGATTGTCATCTCTGATTATAGCTTTGATAGGACCTCATTTGGATATACATATAATTCTTAGGGAGACAAGACTCATTCAAAGGCTAGGAGTCAATACTAATATGAAGGATCAGAATGAGACAGGGTGTTACTGAAATGCTACGCCTGTTCAGAATGTTATCCAAAGCATGCAATGCTCCCTCATGCTTGCATGAAAAGCTCATGTTATTCACATTTAAACCACTTTGACAGCCAAGCGAAGCAAAAAGAATATACGCGCAGTACAGCGATGCGATCGATGATTCTGGTATCAGATACGGCTGGAAACTCATACATGTTCCACGCTGACTGATTTTCATTAAGCATGGAATTAGAGAATATCAGGCTGAAAACATAACTGTATGAAGGCATTATAACATGATAAAAAAGAAAAAAGACAATGAACAATAAAAGCAGACTTGCAGAGTATGCATTTTACCTGCTTGGGGATTGATATTAAAGTCAAATTGGACAGCATATGGTTGGCTTATGAATAGGTTATGATCATGCACACATTGCTTGTGAAAGCCCTGAATATACACTGGGCTACGACTTGCGCGATAAACCTGGCGCGATAAACCTGGCCTGAGCAGGCAGTTGCAGGTGCGGATCGCAGACTAATCTGACCTCAAAATTGCAATTGCCTGCACCAAAATTGTACTTTGCTGCTCGATCTGGACTGACACACCTCCAACAGCGGCACTCCTCCCACTTCGGTGCACAGCAAGTCACCAAATTACCAAACAGTCTCAGGCATGTGAAAATCCAGGATGAAATTGCCACTTCGCCAGTGCGATGGCTCGCCACCGGCCGGAAAATAGCCTTCTGTGTCGGGAAAGTACCCAGAATCATCGACAAAAAATCAGAGATAAAAAAATAAAAAAGGTTGTATATTTTCTTAAAGGAGCTATATGTAACATTGACACTGAGCGTTTAAAATGGGTACTGCAATCCAAATTCACATTATTGGAGAGAGTCGAGACACTGAACGAACACGAGCACAAGACGAGCCGAGCGCAACATTATATTTTGAGACGAGCTTATTCTATTTTGACAATGACAAGCGACGACGAGTCCTCCACTGTAAGTTGATCAGCTAATGTATATGTTTGCAATTTGTTTATTATTTATTGTTTGCAAATTATAAACTAGCTCCTGTGGATTTTTTATAACTCTGTCAATATTAGCTAGATGCATGGCTGGCTATGTTTACGGTCACACAGATATAAGCTAATGTTAGTGGTAATTTAGTTTAGTTTAAATCTTTAGCTAGCTAGCTAAATGGAAACGATGTTGAACTTAGCTTAGGCATTCGTAAATCGGCTGTCGGAGTGCCGGAGTACATCTGGTTGTTCGTAATGGGCAGTGGACTCTGAGTCAACTCGGAGAATAGTGAATCACACAGGCCAAAACAAATACAGACATTCCGACCCGGAATGGAAATTTCAAAGGAGAACATACTGGCTGTAGCATTGTTGTCGGAGAAGCCAGTATTTCGATTTAGCATGTTTCCTTAATCTCTGATGACATATCATGGTTTAGTACAGTAAATTTGTTACATATAGCTCCTTTAAGTTTTATACAGCTACAGAGCCTGGGGTCAAAATGACCAACACAACACCTTTGTATACAAAGTTTGTACAATACCTTTGAAAACAGCATTATGTTTATTGAATGCTTACTATTTAATCCCACCAAATTAGGAAAAACCATACAAGATGAAAAACATAAGGTTAAGTGGTTTTTAAGAGATGTAAAACACTGAATTGGGTCAAATTGACCCCAAACATAATAGGAGGATTAAGAATGTCTGCAGTTGAAGGATGAGTGTAGAAATGGGAGTGGGTCTGACAGAACCGTTTTAACCTGGCTCCAGTAGTTCTGTTTATTCATCCAGACAGCCGAGGGTTAAATTAGTAATGAGGATAACCTCACACCCAACTGTGTATTTGGCCCACTGCATACAAGTGCAGGAATTTCCTGTTCCAGAACCACAGGACAAACTGAGAGCCACACTCTGCAGGCTGAATGCTGAGCGTGCTCTGGTGATGTAGAGAGATTATTTTCCACACGAACAGTTCAAAGTGATCTTTTCCCCCTCCTCTAGTCACTCATAATCAGGAGTTTTCATCCAAGTTGTGTCATGGGAAAAGATCTGGAAAACGAGATGCTCCCAGAGAACACCGCTCCGAAGTGGCACCGTGACACGGCGTGACGTGACGTGCCGTGACGCACCACGTTACACCGCGCTGTATGATGCGCCACGTGAAATTAAAAAAAGATTTCATCATGTTATTTTCCTTTTATCCACAATATCTTTTTCTTTTAAAGATAGTGGATTGTTTTTGCAAGGAAACACAGCAAAATGGGAAATGCAAATACGTTCAGACTACACGCCTCTTCTGGTTGCAAGGTTCTGGAGGAATTATCTCGGCAGATTAGCTGGTTTGTTTTGAACCCCAGGGATCAGTGAATGACTCCTGAGCAAATGAGTAACACGTGTGTCTTTGAAGATGAATCAATTAAGCAACGTCAACATCTCATCTGTCCCCCTATCTATACATTCAGACGTAGACTAACTCCTTGGAGGGTTTCTGTGGTTACTAAGAGAAACAAAGACACATAGTAAAGCTTCAAGTCTGGGCCTGTATTCAAAAAGCATATCAAAGGAGTCCTGGTCGTGGATCCGGACAACTCTTCCCATAACCTAACCTTATCTATGATTAGCTTAAAGACCAAACTGATCCTACATCAGCACTCCTACTCCTGAGGAGCTCTTTGAATATGGGCCCTTGGACTCTTGTGAAATTAGAGATCTGAAACACCCTTATTGCTTCACAGAGAATGAAGACAGATTTCAGTCATAAAACATTTCAAATAAAAACACTGTTGGTTTTTTCATGCATTTGTCTTGGCCTCGATTGCATTGAAATGGCCCTGGCGCTGCTAACTGTGTTCTTCAGCTAGTGTGTTGTGTGGCCTTTGCTAGCGGACGAGTACACTAATTAGCCTGTGCTGCGGGCTGTAACCCGACCCAGTGACTGTGAGCGCAGCAGCACAATAGAAGAGTGGACGGAACGATGTGGGCTTTGTGGCTGTCAGTGTGCAGTCCCCACTATCGCATCCACAGTTCTCCTCTCCAGCAGAGCTCAGTGTGTTTTATTCTGACTGAGGATGCCCCTAGAGATTTCTGTCAGATTGGTCATCACAGCACATTGATGGCTCTCAAATGAGGAAGTTGTATAGTTAGTCATCATGTTGTATCCTGTTGTAAGTTATCCTTATCCTTAAATAAAATGCTGTTGAATGGGATTTTCAAAGAGGCTCTTTTATTAAACGCTCAGTTTTAAAATGTCTGTTAATTAATTGATAACACAAAAAAACATAACTGAATGGTAAAATTTTAAAAAAAAGTTACACCACCTTCTGCAAGGGGGCTGGTGATTGGGACGTGGCAGGCTTTCTTCCTCTCAGCAGCACTGTGAGATGATCATAACATTTTCCCTGCTAAGCTCACCCACGGTCTGCTGCTGTGCAGTACACCAGTCCAGTAAAGTCATGTTACCGGCAGTTACGGATATGCCCTCTGGGTGAACGCAATGTTGTCACACAAAATTAACAACACCAACAGTATGCTTAGTGAGATCAGAAAAAGCAAGATTTATGGCAGGTTCTCATTCCCCTTAACACTGTTTGCTCGCTCTGTAGCTGAAGCGAAATTTGCTAGGTGTTGACAAGGGCTCTATTTTTGAAGCTGAAACCTGACCAGAGTAATGAATATGCAAATTTAGGAAAAAATGTTTTACGGGAAGTCGGGTACCTTCCCCTGCACGTGAAGCCATGTAAAAATGATAAACAAGCTACAGTTATCTTGGTGGCTCAGATTGCTTGAGAAACACTGTGATGCAGAACAGTATGCCATCCATACAAGCCAATACTCCTTCCGTGGCTCAGTGTTTTTCTCTGAGAATGACTAAGCGAGCTGCGGGTGACTGACCCCCATCTGTCAATAGTGTGGGTGACTTTCTCAGGTGGACTTTGTCAGCATTGCACTGTTTTTGGGTGGTTAACCATTATAGTAAATGGAGATCTTGGTGCATGACCTCAGAAGTGTTTTTGTATTCTACTTGCATCCATCATTAGACAAGTTTTCAGAGGGGTCTATGCAGTCTACAACTGTACTTTGACTCAAAACCCCAAACTGTGAAGCGATTGTATTCACAGAAACCATTGTGCATTTCATATTTGAAAATTTTTCATCAAAGAACAGTTGTTCCATTCTTTGATTTGCATGTAGTGGTGAGTGTTTGGTAATTATCTCTCTTAGGCAACAGAGTGGTGTGCAATAAGGACTGACATTAAGTTTAATATTTAAAATATGAAATGGCACAAATTCCTACATGGTTTATGGGGCAGATACAGTACGCCTTATTATCTCAATGAGCCAATTCAGACATAAAATCACTATGTAAGTTCCTGGTCCACAGGGAACGTTAGCTGAGCTGCCTCGATTGGTTGTATTGCTGTTTACATCCCTTCTACGACACAGAATTAGTAAAGTAAACAAACAGCACCTGTTTTATTTATGCATCATTTATATGGGGGACAATACACACAGGTTGCCAGCATGCTACCAGCAGGAAAGGGAAGCCGGTGTGTCTGTCTTGCAGAAATCCACAGCTGGGGTTCTTTCGCTTTAAAGTGAAATCTTCTGTAAATGTGCAATGCTGGACACTTGAAGAGCACATTTTTAATGTCATAAGTGTTCCCAGGCCTTGCGGAGGAAGCCATGGGTAGTAACTATGCTTCCAGCATGTGTGCAGTTTACAGCCATAAACCAAGGAGACTTCTTTGATATTTGCTGCAAAAATACAGTTCAAAGTAGAAACACTTCCCTGGAAAATAATCTGGAACATACCTTTTTTTTTGCCATGTCTTAAGAGTACTGTAAATGGTGGTTTGTTTTTATGCTAAGAGTTAAGAATTAATCAATTAAGAATGTTGGCGAAGAGGCCCCCTTTCTGCATGAGTGAGCAGTTTAAGAGTCTTCGGCTGCCAAGCTTTCCACGTTCGGAATCTTCCCTGTTCTCAAAGCGTATCAAGGTTTTCCCGAGTTGATGATACGCAGAAGCCAGATACACAAAGTTGGATAGCCGTAATGCACTTACAACGCTGTCCAGCATGTGACATCCGTGATGTCACTAATCATTTTACAGATAGCAGCAGAAGCAGCGAGTTGCCTGGAGATTCTCCACACGCTCGCTCACAGCCGCCTGAACATGAATGAGGGGAGTGAGGACTGGAGCAGGAATGGGAGTTAAGGATTTTGCAGAAACACAGGGGGAGTGTAAGTTTGAATATGTTATTATTTTCGTGTAGATAAAACAATGGTAATGAGTAATTAGAGGTTTTAACGTAGGAGCAGGTTTAAAGAAGTTGAGGTTAGACAGAAGAGGACAGCTCCCTCACTCCCTCATATATAATGATCGAGGGAGCCTAAATTGCCAAGAATACAAATTATGAATTATTGCTGCCTAACCGATGGTGTAATTGAGATTTCTTAAGGACTTGAGTAGTCACTAAACCCTCATATTATGTTCTGGGTCAATGTTTGACGTCTCTTAAAAACCAGTTCACCATATTTTTTCATCTATATGACATATGACTTTTCCTAATTTGTTGGGATTAAATAGTAAACACGCAATAAACATAAGGCTATGTTTTCAAAAGTCCTGTACCAACTTTGTATACAAAGGTGTTGTGTGGGGTCGTTTGCAGGGTAGCGGTATAAAATGTAAGAAAATATACAACCTTTTTTAAGTTTTTATCTCAGATTTTTTGTGGGTTATTCTGGTGGCACTTTCCCATACAGGTTTTAAACTTCACAAACATTCACTTACCTCAGGCTCTAAATTTAGGATAAAAGGCTTGTCAATTGGGACACGCACACAGAACGTGTTACAATAGTTTCTATTACAATAGTTTTGTGTCAGTTTAAACATAAAAGACGTCATAAAATGTCAACATAATATGAGGGTTAAGAGGCAAAAGAGGCCCCGAAAAGGATCTTGATCAATTGTTGCCTGCATACTGTATATTTTACTCCCGTATATAACCCTTGAAGCCAGTCTGTCCAGTCAGTGTTTGTAGTGAAAATAAGTTGCTTGAGTAGGTAGTGGAATATTTTGGCCTTGAGCCCGAGTTTTTCCTCCCACAGCACAAAAATGCACCATTGGCAGCTCGGCCTGGATCACTATTGTACACCCTTGGAAACAATTTGTGGAGTGTGGCATTGATGTGATCTGTGGAATTCAGTATGCAGCACGGGGTTGCTATAAAAGCGCAACACATTGTTGTGGACCTGCGGCTTTCTGTATCATATCAGTCCATGTGCGCTGAGGTGCCGATTTTCTGATGGTAATACGCTTTGATTGCCTGTGGATAATAGAGAAAAGAGCCAAGGCAGGTATCTTAATCAGATATAACTCACGGAGGAGCTGACCACTGGAACTTTTTTGTGGAAACCCTTTTGTTTGCAGGCGAATGTAAGACCGGGCTGTCGGTCTGGCAGGAAGCGGGGTGAAATTGGATGACAGTGACATTGTATAAGTGCTGCTGGTTAATGTTATTCCTCTTCAAACAGACCTCCCGCCCCCTCTCTCTCTGTCTCTCCGGAGCTTGTGCGAGATAAGCATATTTTTGTGTGCTGGGTGTCGCAGGAATGCATGCGTTTGCGGTAGGTCTGTAGGCTCTACGGCATTAACATGCTCAATTGTGGTGTTTTATTTATTAGTCACATTTTAGGACCTGACAGAACAAGCCTTTGTTGAGCGCGGCTATTACACGAGGAGCTGAAAACAAACACGGCGCTTACAGAGAGTGTCAGCATGAAATGAAGACAGGGCAGCAGCAGACCTTTGTGAAACAAGTTTAGCGAGTTTTTAATGACGAAACGTGTCGCTTTCCCACGCACTCAGGAAATAGCCCACGTTTAATGGTGAACAAATTAACTGAGCTTAACAGAAGACAGACCCACCCTTTCAAATGAAGATTAAAACGTCATGGGATTGTTTCAACATTCAATTAATCTTTTCAAATCCCCTCCGTAGCACAGGGCACACATTGTAGTATGTTTCACCGCTATAGTCGACGGGGATCCTTTGTCTAATCTCGAAAAATGGTCTTTCTCAACAACATCTGGATTAGGCCTTCTTGTATTAACCACACAGTCTATTGCTACCCCGTACCAGGGGGTGCTGATCTCATTGTAGTATTTCACTAAAGCCTTAATTCACGTGCTACTACGGCTGCAGTGGTTATAGTGTTACTGTTGCCTTTGTTAATGGTTAATTCAGATAATGTTAAACAGAGGGACTGTCAGCAGCCATGAATGGACCCATTAGGCTCAGCGGTGGCAGGGCTAAATTTGGCCGTATAATTCACGCCATTGACTCTCGGGTTCTGTCAGGGCCCAGCCCGCCCCCAGTCACCGGGGCCTCCACTTGCGCCTGGCCCGCCATTTCATTAGGCACACTTAATTGTCACGTCTGTTTCCTCCAGTCGGGAATGACATCAGCTCCCTCCAGTCGCTTGCTTCCCGAATAAAGGCGCAGATGGTTACCTCGTTTTGACCGGCCCCTCGACTGGATGGAACAGTTAGGTTGCTTCAACCTCATTGCACATTGAGCTGGGGGGTCACACATTTTTCGGGCCATGAGGAGTGTAATTTCATGAAATTGTTGTGCACTTTTAAATCTAATTTATTGATCAAGTTGTATTCTACTGATTTTTTTAAAAATTGGAATTATTCTATCCTGCTTCACGGGATGATTGCATGGCATTCTCTGAATAGGATTCCTTCTATTTCACAATTCAGATCGTTCCATGTCTAATTCCAATTCCAATTGAGAACAAGTTGTACTCAATTTTGGTGCTGGTAAATGCCCTGAAATAATTTATCTGATACTACAAAACCTTTGAGTGTACTGAGAGTTCCTGATTGCATATTTGGGAGCAATTTGTTTCAAATGTTGGTACTTGCCCCAATCCTGTTCATGCCCCAATATTTACAGGGATTGGGTGGAAAAAAAACAAAAACATTTTGAATCTGATCCGGAACCAGAAGATTAACATCTTGCTCAGCAGTTCGACTCCCCAGAGTCCGGTATCTGGGGGGATTGAAAAGGATCCTCTGAACATCGGCGTAAGTCGACTAAACAAGTCCTCAGGTCCCAGCTCCCACATTCCCCAAAGCAAACGCTCACATGCTGAATAAGTCCAACGGATGGCAGTTTACAACAAACATGTTCTTTTCAAAAGTGACCATTTAGCTTGTCGGTGGAACTGGCCGGGTTTGACTATTTCAAATTCAACAGCGGGGATTTCCGTATTTTTGCTCTTCTTTTTTTTTGCGCAGGACAGAGTAAAATAGAGGAGGAGGCGCAGTCGCAGCGTCGCCATGGCATCAGATGCGAGCCACATGCTGGAGGCTGCTTTGGAGCAAATGGATGACATAATCGCAGGTAAGAGCGATGATGTCGATTGGAGGCCTTTAAAAAGATAATATGTCAGTTTCTAGCCTTTTTATTCTCCTGCTCTCTCTTCATGTCCACATGTGGCACTGTATACGTGCATGGTTTATTAGCAGCAGGGTAACCGACAAGTGGAGTGCTTTCAAACTAAACTAATTCTAAGGAAATAAGTGATCAGAATACCTAACTAGACACTCAGCACAAAGGGCAAAGCATTGGTCATTCATTAATGAACTAAGTACTCTTTGATATTTAGATCAGGTAAGATGAAAGGTCCCTTAACAATGTTATATTGGTTAATACTTTTAATTGTATAGAGTACCCTTGGATGGAGCAAGGAGATGCATTTAGGTAACATCTGAGAAACAGGCTTGATAAACCGGCAAATGTATGCTTGAAATGTCTTTTCTAGGCCATGAAGAGAGGGAAAAAAACAAACAAACCCAAACTGGACGGGTAATTGCATTGCAAAGCATTCAGCTCATTAATAAAACATAATACTCGTCAACAGGTGTTACTCAATCTTCTTCTATTATTCACAACCCAGAGAATGAGCTAGTGGTCACATGCAGGACGACTAAATTGTGTCGGGTGTATAAGAAGTTTAGGAAAATCCCGTTGTGATTCTCTGAGGCAGCTGTGAGACTCTTGCTGTTGCTCTACTTTTAAGCCCCAGAATGAAAAAGGGTTGTATTTGGACAGTGCTTTACCATAGAAATCTACTTCAGTCTGCACACTCCTGATGGTTTGCACCTTTCCTCAGTTTTCATTAGTTTTAATGAATGGATATGTCGTCTACGCACTGTAGATAACATTCTGATGGGTGAGCAGCACAGTACCCAATGATAGGACCTGATGACCTATTGTTTTCTGGAGTGTTTCTTATCAGTTGAATCTGTTCTGCTGTGAAAGTAAAAAACAGAGGGAGCAGCCTTGGTAATGTAAAATGACAATGGAGGTGAATGAAGAGAGTAGCTGTATGAACACGGGTCGTTGAGACAGAAAAGTCACATTATTTTCTTTTGGCGATTGTGTCCCTCTCGTTATAAAATGCCTATAACATTGGAGATTTCCATGCAGACATGTCTATTGCATTGGAGATTTCTATCCAGGCATCATGTATCTGAATTGGGAGGAGCGGGGAAAAAATACACCACATCTGTGGTAAACTCCCGCATAACTCCACAGTAATAAATGAATAAGCACAGCAGTTGATGAAGGAATTTTAGAATGTGAATATCCAAAATGAATTTGTTCAACAAATAATTTTGAAAAGGCTCACTTAAGACCAAAATTAGTAATTACAATTTTTTTTATGAATTTGAATAATAAAAAATAAACAAATTCGTCATCAGTGCCGGAGTGTAGGCATTCTGTTAACGTACTTCACTTTGCCAGGCTGTCAATCTCCATTACAAATTGACATTAACATTTAAATGAGGGTGTTGGATAATCCTGTAGGTGTGTGTACTGTAGTATACTTCTAGTTCTGTGGTCTCGGTTCTTCTATTAAAAAAGGCAGGCAAAAGTCTACCCTGACATTTTAGCATGTTGTTTCGGTTTCACCTGTCCTGTCTGCATTTTCCTTAGGCCTGTATACCAGAGAGTCACCCTCTCCCTGTGCAGCAGCCCAGCTTCCTACAGCAGTGCCAGAATGTGGACTGTGCTGTTTATCTACCCATAGAAGGATATCAAATAGCACCGAAGGCTTGAACTGGATAGGAAACAGGGAAGGATGCTATAAATAGCAACAGGCTAATGATCCCCCCCATTGCACCAATTAGGAAGGACATAGAATGGCATTGCTCAAGTATAGTAGTCTTTCATATGGGTATCAGAAGAGTGTTTCACTTGAATGCTGCCTTTGTTTGTGCTCCAACTCTGCCAAGTGTTGATCAGACAGAGACTATTTTCCAGTGCGTCAATTCGCAGTGTAATAAGATGCAAATGGTGATTGCAAAGAGAATAATTCAGGCCCCGTTCCTTATTCAGAGCTTCGACTGAGGCAATAATTCTCCGCTCGTGCTGAAGATGCCTGCTGTGGGTGCATGGATTTAATTACATTTTTATCTTTTGCAAGATAAAACACTATCCAACATTATTTGCAGGTCTGGGGAAATCCACGTGACAGGTCTCAATTCCATCGGCTGAATACACACAAAATAGCAATGTAAAGTTACCGTTGGAAATAGTCTGTTACAGCAACAAAGTCAAGTCAAATAATGAGTTCTTATAGATTTCCTGGGTAGCTATAAAAATGGCTTACTAAGGTTTTTAATGCAAGCCAAGGCATGCAAGATGCCCTCTGATGATACATACATCAATCATTTAAAGGATAAGTTCGCTATTTTGGACCTTGGACCCTATTTGTGGTCTGTCTTCCATGAACCTGACGCATTGAGTCCATATTTTCGCTGATCGGTCCAGTATTGAGCTAGCTACAGATTTCCTGTAGGCTCTCACTGGGCTGCAATAGAAGTCAACAGGGCAATTAGAAATGTTATGGAAAAACAACAATAAATGTGCTTTTATAGCTCAGTGTGTATTCTTACGGTCTCAGTATGCTCTCCTGTGAAATGTAGGCTATCGCAAACGCAAACCGAACGTTGAAACAACAGTTCCATTTGAAACAGAACTATTTCTCCGACCGCACTACCTCACACTGTAAACTTCCGCAGTCTAGCTACGTTGTAGAGAGGCCGCTTGAAAAGCAGTTGATCACAAATCCTGACCTCCCGTTGGAGTTTACTAGCTAGTAGCCTACAGCAGAACTATTTGTAACGCAGTGTTTGTAATCATCCTTTGTAATAATTTACATTACCTGCGCAACTTCAGCCTCTCTCTCTTCTCTTGCTCTCTTATCATCCATCTCTTGTAGTTCCGTGTCCGTGTATTCTGGCTCAAATCTGTAGCCAGTAACGTCAAAGTCAAAATCAAATTCTTCGTCTTCGTAATCATTATAGTCATCCATCATCCAAGTTTTTTTGTGGAAATTGTAGCCTACGTTGCTGCAGGTAAACAAACGCAGACTGCTCACATAGATAGTTTCGTAAACGGCCGGCACACCTTCCCGCTCCCCCACCCCCGACACATAGTACTCCGCGGGAGCAGCGAAAACAAGCAACAGAGAAATGCTTACTTCCAAGCCATGCCAAGCACGTAAAAATGCTCGGATTGAGATACATTTCACAGGAGAGCATACTGAGACCGGTAACAATACATCCTGAGCTTCCCGTCTCATTTATTGTACATGAAAGCACATTTATCGTTGTTTTTCCATAACATTTCTAATTGCCCCGTTGACTTCTATTGTAGCCCAGTGAGAGCCTACAGGAAATCTGTAGCTAGCTCAATACTGGACCGATCAGCGAAAATATGGACTCAATGTGTTAGGTTCATGGAAGACAGACCGCAAATAGGGTCCAAGGTCCAAAATAGTGAACTTATCCTTTAATTGTAATTGCATGTTTACATCTTTTGGTCACGCTCTTGAACCTTGCATCTTGTACAGAAGAGTGTATCTGATTCTGAATAATATGCATCAAACCGCGATTGTGAGGAGAACCGGCTCTTAAATTGGTAGGAGGCTTTGTCGGGAGCTGCATTTCCTCCAGCTAGCTCAGCGGTTGCCAACTCGATTTCACTAATAGAGGATAAATGTTTCATGCCGACAGTCAACAAAATAGAGCTTTGGGGAATGAAAACGAACATGTCATTTTCTGTCTAAATAAAGGAGTGTTGCAACTGGGCACGAATAGCCTGTTCTGAAAAGCTATGAAAATCCACCCTTTTGGGGTCCTTCTAGCCATTAAAAATCTGTTTTCAAGCTATCCAAAGTTAACAAAAATGAATAGGGGTTATTTGCGTTGGGTGTCATGCATACAAATCAAATTAAGTTATCCCATCAAAAAAGACAAAGGAAACAACGGAAAACCGCATAAATTGAATTTGTTTTGTAAGCCACCATCTGTTTTCACAGTGGAAACATTTTTAACAGATTCCTTTACAGAAATGATTTCACTTAAATAAGACAATTCATTGCTTGTTAGCCCTGAATGGAATTAAACAAAACACTTCCAACTTATCAAGGCGCCGAACGAGGAAAGATCGGAATTGAGAGCCAGCTTATGGACTCATGTCTGTCAATGTATGCCTCCTGCCATCAGGTCATGTGATGTGACATATAAGTATTTCATTCATTTGACAGAATTAAATGAGCCATGAGGCCATATTTATTTTTAATAGCCGGACGGGAGTGTGAACATTTACGCCTATATTTATGGTAAACATCATTGAAAGCCATTTCGAAAATGGCCTTTCGATTAGAACTACAAATAGAGTATCATTAAAATCACATTACAGTAAAACTGCTCTAGCATCTGCGGGATTCTCACATGTCTGTCTTAATATTTTGAAACATGTTTACATGAATATGGAGGTGCTGAAAACGAATGGAAGCTGTAAGCATGCTGTGTGTGGCCATTAAGTGAAATGGCAGATTAAGATGTCACAAGGAACAGCGTGTGGTGAGAGAATGGGCACGCTCCTCCAGATGGATTGGACTGACAGACTCATTATCTAAGTACAACTGAAGGCACTGTGCTCCAGTGAAGCCTCTGTCTGAAATCGAACAAGCACCCTCTACTGGTTGCTTTGGAATTAACTGCAGGACTGGAATAGCATTTTTCAATACATCCAACTGCAGTTTTCTGGAGGGTTTCCTTTATCCCTGTAGAGCAAACCCATTTTATAAGTGGTATGATAATTTGTAGTTAATTTGCCTCCAAAATGGTTTTGTCAGCAAATATAAGCAAAACAGAGGGCAGTCTTAGCATCACAGTTACAGGTGAATAATCAAAACAATGTATTTAATCAGACCTATAATAAAACATACATTTACCACTGTAAAAAAGAATATCGTCTCATTATATATTGATTCATGAAAAAAGGGGAATTTCCCATGTTTGTGTTTTTTTAATTGCACTGCAATGGAAGTGAGATGAGATTAGATGGATAATTCCATTTGGGTATTGGGCTACACTTGTTGCCGTGATGTTTGTGTAACGCTGAAAAGCAGTCCTGCATGCGTGAATAATTCATGCTGCTTTTTGTATACCAGTGGACCCTCTGGCATCCTTGTGTGTTTATGGATGTAATATAAATTTTTAAGTCCATAAAATCCATTTTTAAACATTCTATTCTCAGAGAAGGCACATAGACTGTAAGTTGACCTCAGAACTGAAAACATGAAAGTTTAATAAGTTCCAGTCACCCATCCGTGGCGCAACTGAAGCTAATTAGGGCTATAGCCTTGGGACACCAGAGTGTAACATTAATATTCTGCATAAGACACTGACACCGGATGCTTGACTAAGCTTTTAGAGGGGTCAACAGTATGACAGTGTAACAGAAGCGCATATGGAGTCTAATCACACCGTTTATTAAGTTTAACTTCATCAACCCTTCCTGAAGCATGCATGATACCTATGCAAACACAGCATTCATACCATATAAAGCATTAATAAACAACTGTAGGTTGTTTATTAACTGTAGGTTAACTGTAATGGTGAACATAGCAATATATCTGCTAAATGAATGTAATGTAATATACATATATTTTACATTTCTTTTTGAAATTTGGTACCCAACGCGGGACTGTGTATATCCAATTCCCACCCCAATTTGGAAGTGTCCAATTGACCCGCGCCGCATTCATGGAGCACCCCACTGCACGGGACACAAAGGAGAGTGCAGACCCACGGCTTTTGTCCGAAACACGTGGCTAAGCCACGTGTTTCTTTATGCACCTCCGCCAAACCCGATAAGAGCAGAATCAAAGGAAGACCACTCGTATGCAGCTGGCATGCAGACTATGGGTGCCCACAGGAAGAGCACTCGTATGCAGCTGGCATGCAGACTATGGGTGCCCACAGGAAGAGCACTCATATGCAGCTGGCATGCAGACTATGGGTGCCCACAGGAAGAGCACTCGTATGCAGCTGGCATGCAGACTATGGGTGCCCACAGGAAGACCACTCGTATGCAGCTGGCATGCAGACTATGGGTGCCCACAGGAAGAGCACTCGTATGCAGCTGGCATGCAGACTATGGGTGCCCACAGGAAGAGCACTCGTATGCAGCTGGCATGCAGACTATGGGTGCCCACAGGAAGAGCACTCGTATGCAGCTGGCATGCAGACTATGGGTGCCCACAGGAAGACCACTCGTATGCAGCTGGCATGCAGACTATGGGTGCCCACAGGAAGACCACTCGTATGCAGCTGGCATGCAGACTATGGGTGCCCACAGGAAGACCACTCGTATGCAGCTGGCATGCAGACTATGGGTGCCGACTCAACCAGCAGGGTCACCAGATGAACATAGACTGAAATCATCGCCAGTTGCACGTCGCCCCCTGCGAAGTTACCAGCCACAGTCGGCACTGGCACCGAAATCCCGCTGGAGTGCTGTAAGAAGGCGTGTCCACATTTGCTGTCTTGCCCCTAATTAAATTCTAGAACACATATTGTTCACTTCATAAATAATCTAATGCGAGTATAAACATTCTAATAAGATTTATAATGTACAGGTATTAATCATGACAATGACAACGGGGAAAGTTGATAAATTATGGTTTGCATTCACTATGTAACTTTTGTCACAGCAACAATGCTGATATTAATATAATTTAAAAAAAAGTTGAGACTGTGTATAATTTGTTTTGGACACATCAACAGAACTGAATATTAAAATAATCTGTTATGAATATCAGTGCCACATGGGCTAAATGGCATATGGCTAAATACCATCCATATGTTTGCGTGTTTGTTGTAGAGTTAATTTCCAGCAGTCTGAGGGAGTAGATATTAGGTAGGCCCGATTCTGGCGACGCATGGACAGCTTGTGACGGAGGAGAGCGGGGGCGGGGCGTCCACGAGGTCGGGTGGAGGCGGGGCATCTCGCACCCACGCTCCCGACACGTCTCTCTGTGATGCAGGCTCCAAGGCCGCGGCCGAGTTCAGCAACGGTGCCTTCGAGCTGGGCTCGCCCGGGTACGCCAGCCCCCGGCAGGTGCTGCAGCTGGCCGAGGACCTGCGGGCCGCCCTGGAGGTGCACGTTAGCCAGGAGGACAGGGACATCCTCAGGAGCCAGGTGCCCAGGGCCACCGCGCAGATCCTGATGGAGTGGCTAGAGAGGGGCATGGTGAGTACTTTTTACACTTTTTTAATTAATTTGAGCTTGTTTTTGCGTATTTGACAAGGACAGTACACACTAATAAAAATTTCCAAGGATGCATTTACAGTATGTAAGGGAGCCAGATTCGGCGTTGTGAGAGATAAGGTGTACTTGGCTGACAGAAGTATGGTGTTGTTCAGCTCAACCATTTTTTTCTATAAAATGTATTTATGTTGCATATTTCATTCACAAAGGTTTCCCTGCTTCCTGTTTTCCGACACTGACAGGGAGTTCCTTGTCTCCTCATAAGGAGTGCTATGGTGAAGTAAGAGTGGTTTCGGTTCCTGTCTTGGTTTTGAAACAAACTGGAGACTTTGTTTTTCCGTTTTAATCTCATCTATCATTGAGGAAATCGGTATCACCCAGAGGAGAGAACTCTGGAGTTGAGCATCATGGCATAATCTTTACAAGGTGTCAGAAAAATTATCATCACTTTTATAATCCAGCGTCACGTGGCACTGTAATGGAGCTGTCTCTCGTATTAGTGTTTGTTCATTTGAATGTATTTTGTTGTGTTGGGCTTTTGACTTTTGTTTTTTCATGCGCTGTGTGTCTGTTGTGGTGCGGGGAGGCGGGCTGGAGATTTTTTTGGGGCACTCCTGCCGCTTGTTTTGTGGATATTGGCGAATTGTCTCGCCTGGATAATTTTGTTTGTGGTCGTCACCATGGAGACGCATTCGCCACATATGCTCGGGAATGTCCGTTGGGTCTGCAGCAGCAAAGTTATCGCTCTTCACCGGAGTTGAAGATGTCGGGACTGATCAGAGAGTGCAGGCAGTCTTCAAAGGGCAACCAGGGAATGGAAGGAGAAGATAATGCGGGGGAGGAGTGAGGCGACGACTGGGAAGGTTGACGCAGTTCGCTGGATCCGTTTCGGCAGCGTACAGAGACCGCAACACTGCGTGTATGGAGGAAGAGGCGCAGTTTGTGTGTTGGACTGCTTAATGCCACTGGACGGGGCAGCGGGGGCTATTTTTAATCATGACAGCCTGGCTGTATTCCACTTTAATTCACTTGATTAATGCAATGATTTTATTGAATGT